>JAQYXR010000737.1:0-61301 GCA_030545055.2 Neoaliturus tenellus
AATACGAATTTATTTTAGATTTGAACCTACTACTTACTTTCTGCTACTATGTTCAATTTTAAAATAATCCCAGAAATTCTTGATTCTACAAAAGCTAATTTCCCGATATTTTAACGAATGTCAATAAACTCATCTCGAGTTTTAAAATGGCTGCAATTTTGGTTATAGATGAGATATCGACCTCCGGTTTGTGCCATTCAATTTCTCTTGATAATGATAAACCATTTAAAATGAGGATTCACTCAATAGGGGGTTACATTTGAAAATTTGGGGCTGCCCCCAAAATATCCCATTTTGGGAGCATGAGTAAAGTTGTGTAGTTTAAGAAAAAGTGCAGTTTTTTATGTTGTAAACATGTGCCGAGTTTGATTTTCCTACTGCAACGCGTAGAAACCTAAAGTAAGTCGTGTAAAATGCAAAATGTGGGTGTGCAGACTTTTGCCCAACCCTGTATATACACCCGCATGTGTAACTCATTCAATTGGGGGTGTAGTCTGAGAACCCCCCCCCCAAAAATAAATTATAAAAACGCAATAAAAAGAATTTCCACATATATTTCCAACTAATAATTTCTCAAATGAGAATAAAATTAAAATTTTTAACAGTTGCAATACGATTAAAATAAGCACTTACCATTGTCTAGAATGTTTTTATGTTTACCTAAAGAAAAAGCTTGGAGAAAATTGAAATTATGCTTGTACCCGGATCTTTCACGCCTTGACAACATTTATATAAAACAAAATAACCTTTGACAAACATTTACAAAATTTTAACTCCTCTTCAAGAAAAATAATGCTAGAAACACAAAATTTCCATGGTAACAAAAATTGTTTGCAGTTTTTGTGCAATGGAGATTATGTATTTAAAAATTACGTTTCAAAATAATTAATAGTCTTTTTTATGTACGCACAATATTCGCTAAAATAGTTAAACTAGTTTGCACAAGTATGTAGAAGTAATTGATGGGTTTATTAGGACCAGACACAATAATTTTTTAACACTTACCTTTACCAAAACTTCTTTTATATTTATGACGAAAAATGAATCTAAATTGTTCCCAGTTATCAATCAGCCCCGATATTCTTTTCAGGAGAACATTGCATTGAATCCATTCGGTCTCCATCGTAATTGCATTATTTTCCGTTTCCATATCGACTTAATGAATTGAAGCCTTTGTTCCCGGTCCATTGTAAACATTTCCACGCAGATTTGTCTTTGTGCGGGCAACAATAATTGTCATTCCCTCGTTTCGGGTTCATTCACAACCACAAATGCATTCCCGCCCGCGCATCACCAGCTTTCATCCACTTATACAATTTATTGCTTAAAATGAATCGGTGCATTTCAGTGAAATTATTTTAAACAACTTCTCATAGATGGTTTTTGCAAGGTTATCAGTAATTGTAACATAGGTATCATACCCTATAACCTAACATGAGATGATTCAACACAAGTGTTATTTTTCCCGTGATTATATGCAGAATCAGAGGGTACTATGTAATGGACTATTTTGTTTGTTGTCTTACATTTGATATAAAAGTAGCAGGCCTACCGGTAGATATGTGAGTGCGGTATATTATGGTGAATGTTAAAAATTAAATATTCACGCCACCGTGCAAGGGTATTACTTTTAAGGATTATATAATTTCAAAATAGACAGAGGACAAAGAGTGTTTTACACACCAATGAGAATTTATGTGTTCCCTAATTTCCTTGCAAGGGTTCCTCTATTCGTCAAGATAATCTATTCGATTTTAGATTAGATTCCTAGTTTATCTTCATGCACACCGAGAATTGGTTCCCAACGAAGCACTTCAAAGACTATAATTTAACGTCAATAAAACTTAAAAATCCGGGTTTATTATGTTCTAGTTAACTCCAACTCCAGTACACATCAGTGCTTTATCTACATGTGGTGAACCATGAACCACGACGTCAGTGACTCGTGTAGGCACCCGGGGGCCTCACTAGAGGTGTGGGGTTGTAATCCCAGCAATGAATAGTTCAAAGCAGGGCGCCAGGCGTGGGACAAGGGCGCTATAAAGGGTGTTAAAGGCACACGCGCCGAGGACATTGGGCTGCATAGAGGCGCAACGTGCCTGCCCTCATGGCAGCATGGCTGCGTCTCGTTATCCCACACCTCCGCTTGTAAATCGTGGGCTCTCGTGGTCAAAAAGGCGAGAAGGCTTAAGTGGAATTGTGATTTCAATTTAAAAATCGGCGTAAGTAAAAAATGCGGTTTACTAAATGAGGAAGTTCCAGCATGTTTATGGTAACGTTATAGTTAAAACAATGGATAGTCGGCCATCCAAAGGCAAAAATTCAGTAAAAAATGTTTATTTAGTGTTTGATAGCTCACTACAAAATGATATTCTTGAAATTACTTTCGCCAAGTTCGTTTGGTGTTTAGTTGGTTCAACTTTTGTTTCAATCATGGGCGGATTTACGGGGGTGCCAGGGGGTGCCTGGCACCCCCTGATACTTAAATGATTTTTTTTATTTCTATCATATTTTTGATTTGTTTGGTTATTTTGAATTGCCACGACCTTAAAAATAACACATACATTGAAAGAAGACTATTTACTGAACAATGTAAGAAAATTTAATGTTTCTAGGTTTTGTATTTTTGAGGTGTGCTTGCTTAAAGTCATCCATGTCAACGATGATAGTGGCGAACGCATCTCATCCTCTCCCCAGACCACAACGCTGCGCGCTGGGCTACAAAGATTATAGCTGTCTAGACAGTCTTTCGTATGACTTATCTCTACCGTGAGGTTTGTTTTGAGTTAGTGAGAGTATTTCTGACCTATACTATATATCAATATCAGAAAAAATAAAAGCGCGCTGTAAACTTGGCTGATTAGGCCTACATCAGGCCCGCGCTGCGTCGCGGCCGCGTGCGGAGATGCATTCGCCGCGATCATCGGTAACATGAGTTTAAGGAAACAGAACTCAAAACCCGTAAGACTTAGAAACGTGAACTGTTTACACAATGTTTAGTAAATACTTTTCCTTCAATTTATGTGTTTGTTAAAGATCCCAGTTCAAGATAATATAAAAAATAAAATAAGTTTTGGCTTATGTATAACAGACAAGTACTTAAACAGCTAGGGCCTGCTGGGATAGGCCTTGAAACCTGCCTATAGGAATAGGCATTTTGGTGTCTGGATGAGCATACAACGACTCATACTTTAGATTGGCTGGCACCCCCAAAAAATTTGACCTAAATCCGCCCATGGTTTCAATCACATGATTAATACTGAATTAAACTAATTTACTTAGTACCGTACTTGCCAAGTACTAAGGTATTAAGTACTTGGGGAAAGCGACACTAATTGATAAAATCCAGAAAAAAATAATCAGGAGTTGCAGAAATGATTTTATTGAAATGGAAACCAATAAATCACTAGCAGTAAACTCTGTGGTAACGGTGTTTAGCCAGGAATACCGTTAAAGACCTTTGACCATCTGGGAAGATAGTGTGGAACAAATGGCATCCACCGGCTTACAAATGTTACTTGAACTATAAACGAGTGAGGAGCGATGCGCATGCGCCAGGGGTCATGGGTCGGCCTGGAGCCGGGATTGAACCCGGGTCACCCAGACACCTGTCCCGAGTAGGGCCTTAGGTTAGTGAACTGAGACTTCCGCTCTCGGATAATTGGTCCCTAGATAGTCATAAATAGGTATGATCTTTGTTTTTGCATTCATTAATTATAAACTGTTTGTTTCGTATATACTTAGTAGTCTTTATTTATTACGGTTTAATTGAAATGCGCGTTTAATTTCAATTTAGAAACTTTTTCATCAGCTTTGTTATTTAATATGATGCGTTTTTTTTTTTAAATTTAATTAAAAATATTTTCCATCTTCATGTAGGAACTTCCATCATTAGGACCCACAGGGGACCCACCCTGAGTGTCCGTTATTAATAACCACATTAAAAGTGAATCTCTACACTTAGCGTAGTTCGTGTTTTTAATAGCCTACTTCTAGTATTAAAAGTATCAATCCATTTCCAGAATTTTTCTCCACCTGTGGTATAAAATAAAAGAATCCTCACAAATATTGATAGCGTTACAGGAAAAATCGTATTACCGATCCCTGATAAAAGAAATCAAATGGTTTGTTTCCGAACTAACCCGATCATTTTCAATAATGCAGCAGCAGTCACAGTTCTGTAAGTACTCTCCCAAAAGTGCCGGAAACTCACAAGTCAGGGGTTAAGATCCCTTGGTTAACACTATACTGCCACCATGTTTCGGAAGGTAGGTTAAACAGTTCTTCTTATTACGTTATTCTTGGCTACTTGGTCGTTACGTGAATGGCACTTGTGAGTCCTAAAAACTCAAAAACTTGATAACTTTGATAAAAATGATTCACGAAACTTTCCCCTTATTTACTGCATCCATGAATTTTAGAAAATGCAAACGACAAATGCTAATTGAAGATATACACCCGGCGTACCTTACAGACGCTTGGTACCGTCGCTGTTTATAAACATTCGACCGCCTGTTTTATCCTCGGACAATGGAGCCTAACTGGAGCTGACAGGCTGGCGAGTGATTGATCGATTGAAATATCGACACCGATCATCGATCTTGACGATCATCGATCCGTTCATTACCGTCAACTCGTCCCGTCACTCGTCGCTCGTGAACACTGATGAGGCCCGAGTGCTATGGACACCCTGTAAACATATCAACAAGTTGAAAGTTTTTTAACAATCGAAACTGGACTCAGAGTGGCATTTGTTCATTGGACTATTAATTAATTATCCTAAAAAACTAATCAACTGGTTTTTGTCCGTAACAAAGGTACGCCTCCTCTGACCCGTCACTTTCACTCTTCAGCGATATTTACCTTAAAATACGTAACTCAAGATTGGGCTGGAGGGAACATATCTAATGTATCATCAGGGATTGGTACTGGTATACCATGATGATGAATTTAATAGTGGGTTTCCAAAAGGGTTATGTGTGGGGAAGAAGTAATTTTCAAATGGTTTTAACAGTCTTTATATCATACTGTTCCGAAAATAGCTCTTTATATAAAACCGATCCGGGGCTAAAAAGTTCTTTCCCGCCTTCGGGAGGATCAGGTGGTGGTCATCAGCTGTTTCTCATTAATATAAGAATACAGTCAAAGCAAAGCAATAGCATACAATCAGACGTTTTTTTCAGAGTAACAAGAATAGGATTACCGATTACTTCTTTGTGAAAAAGTTAAACCAAGAACATCCGTTCATTTAACACACTGCTAAGAGCACGCTGTTTCATTTAGCATTGTCACAATACACTTGTAATATTCAAGTTATAAAAAATCATCACTATGCTACAACAATGTGTTTCATCTCTATTAGGGATAGATTCGGAAGTGTGACAGTTACCTAGTGGATGTAAAATCTTTACAGTTTCTAAAGTGGGTTTAACATTAAGATCATGGTGATATCTCTTCCTTTATTATAATTGGTAAAATTGGTGGAAAATTACCATAAAAGTATATACAATTTACACTTTACCGTTAACGGAAATAATCTTAAATGCCATTCAGGGATGGAGAGTTACGAAAATGAAACCGTCTCATATACGTCTAATCCCGACTTTTAATCTTCGACCTTTATTGTTTTAATTCGCTCGGACACAACGGAGAGCGTTAAAATTAACTTATAAATCATCTGTTTGATCAAACGAAGAATGTTCTACAGGCAGTTTCGGCGGAACCCGGAAGTGACTGGGGTGAACGACCCGGTCTGCTGATTGTTTTCATTGGAACAGAGATGAGAAAAACAACGCGTACATGAACGGAAGAGAGGAGGGGGGGAGGGAAAGTGAGAAAGGGTGAATTGAAGCAGTAAAAGTCGTGTTCTTTCATTAACACTCGAAAACACGTCGATTCATGGTGAATCCGGTAAGATCTAGCCTGAAACTTGGACCCAAGAGTTGGTAAATTCTCCCAAAAATTGTTATGCTAATGTTAATTATTTGAAATTAAAGTAAAAAATTGATAATAAATTAATGACATGAAATTTTTATATCTTGAAAAAAGTCTTAAGGATTAGTTAACATAGTTTAACAACACTGAACAACTATTTTTTTTTATATTTTTTTATAAAATTGATTTAGGTAAAGGAGTGATAAAAACACCCAAATATATTGACTGTGCCTCCTGTATACTTGTTGGAAGGTTTGACAATTGAATTTGACAACAATGTGACTGATTCTGAAGCATCATTGACAGTGGCGCGGTCTCTTATTATTGTGGTGATCTACAGGCAACCTTCTTGTTTCCATTGTTACTACTGTGTTTCTTCAAAGATGTGGAGAAATAATATTAAGAGACGGAGCGGTTGGTTTTAATGAAGGTTGAACCATTACAATTTTAAATAGAAAACTGTTATTTTATGAAATGACTAATATTTTAAAGCCTAATCAGCTTTAAATAATCAGAGCAATCAAATTAATGAAGATATTTAAATTCTATATTTTTTATGTGCACATCAATCAGGTAAAATCGAATGAAGTGTTTGTTAAGGTTAAATTATGAAAAACAACTATTTCAATTTGAGCAATTATTTTTGGTATTATTATTAACTGCGAATTTGTTGTCAAGGAACGAGAGTTTTAGTTATTAAATAAAATTATGAACAGTCCAGTTGAAAGAATTCGAGCCATAAACCAAGAAAAACAAATTGTCTTTCGTTACCATCGCACCATTCGTTTATTGAAGTTATGCCTACTTGGGAAGATAAGCAATGTGAGAAGCAAAAGGTGTAATAATTCAAATTTTGGAACAAGTAAAAAAAGAAAAAAATGGAATGAGGTATGTAGGTATTAACACGACGTTAATTATAAAAAATTTTAAGAAATTATTATTTTAAAATATAAAGTCGTTTAACTGTACATCAAAATTAGTGATAACATTTAGGCCTAATCATAAATTCATCGATCACAATATTTCACTGAAAAAGCTCGTTGTAAAAAAGGTGTTTTTTACTTTCATCCTAAATTTTGAGTATTTTTGGAGACCTACACACCTAAGAACAATTCCACCTGGGAGTATGCAGGAGTTGCAATTCCGTCACAATTACAACACCTTGACGTTGGTGGCTGGGGGGGGGGGGGGGGGAGTATGAGGGAGAAGTAAGTGTTTCTTCACACGCAGTCTTATGAAAAGCTTTACCCTTTGTGACAAACGCGCATTGCTTTCACAGGGGAATGGAAAGTGAAAAATTTCTGAAAGAAATTATTACGAGACAAGTTATAATTTCGGTTAGGGTAGTTCTTACCCAGTCCTGGTATTTTTAATGTAAGGTTTTCAAACTGCGATTTCTGATTTTTGTTTTTAAGCTATCAAAAAAATACTAATCATTTTTGATGGATCCAGTTTACAAGACTCAATTTCTTTTTAAATTAAAATTGTTTATTGACAATTATATTTGCTAAAATGCAGGGTCTACAGCATTTATAGTTTTGAATATGCATTATCTAAATTGACTGGAAAATTATGTGACATTATAGCTCTAAAAGCTTTACTAAGCCAATAATCAAAACAGATTGAATCATAGTGGCAGTAATTTTCAATCCAGTGATGGTATAATGTATATAATTGATCGCAACCGATCAAACTTAATCGAATTACCACGTAATCGTGAAAGAACGACTCGGTCATACCGATGTTGGTGGGAATAGTTGGTTGGTAATGATGTTTATTGGGAAGCAAATTGGATCAATTGTCACAAGCTATGTATGTCAGATTGATGTGGAAAAAATGAATTATTACGGCTATAACCACATACCTCTGCATGAAATGTTAGTAAAATAATATACAGTATATAATACGTCCTTATCCAAGAAAATTTAATCTATATATTAATAGGCAAGCATGTTTCTTTTCCTCCTTTTTTCTCAGCTTGTGTGCATCGTAGGGAAAATCTGTGCATACCGTTAAAAAGGTATTGTGCCGTAGATGAGCAGAATCGCGTTATAATTCCCACCTACCCCCAGGGCTATGCCCTACAGGCTTTCAAAGTTTCAATGTTAATCTTATGAAAGATGGATGATTGATTAAATCATGAGGCAGCTGTTGTAATAACAAATGCTAGCAAATCAGGAAGAACAGATGTTTCAGTTATAAAACATTTTTAAAACTAATTGGCTCAAGATCAACTGTATTTTTGGTCGAATTTCGACCAGTGGGCGATCTCTAGTATTAAGTAATGTACTAGTAAACGTGTTGCTCGAAATCGAGCAATTTATTTTAATACAATGCAAATGTTACTTTTATCTCTAAATCATTGTGATTTACGAATCCAATATTGTGAATATCTGCAATCACCCAAGGCAAATAGAATCCTAAAACTACACTTATTTACAGCTGATTATTAACAGATGTTTAAAATGCTTTATTCAATCCCAATGTTATTTAAATGGAAAATTTTGAGATTTCAATGGTGGATACGCCTTTATTTCCGTCAGATTTTCATATCAGTTTTTGGCGGAAACAACTATAGACCAAGCCCTATCCAACGACACCAAAAACTTGAAAATCGGTTGAAAATTGTAGGAGGAGTTCTCAAGACAAAAGAAGCCTTAGCGTATTAAATATAGATTAGGGGTGTAGATAAATTGCTGTACTAATCTATACTTATTTAATACGATAAGGGTTTTTATTAAAGAGAACTCCTCCTGCAATTCTCAACCGATTTTCCAGTTATTGGTGCCGTCGGATAGGACTTTGTCTGTAGTTGTTTTCGCCAAAAACTAATAGAATCGGACTTAAATCAAGGGCGTTATCCACAAAATAAAATTTGAAATTTTCCCGTTAGAATAACATTGGAATTGGCTTGATCATTTCAAATAGCTGTTAATGTACAGTTGTAAAGACGTAGTTTTTGGTGATTACGGATATTCACAATATTGGATTAGTCGGATTTCATAGATTTAGAACTAAATGTAACTTTTGTATTGTGTCAAAAAATTGCTTGATTTTGAGCAACAAGTACACTTCTAATTGTTTAATACTTTAAGATTGTTTGTTAACAGAACTCATCTTACAATTTCCAACCGATTTTCATGTTTTTTTTTGTGTCGTTGTATAGGGCTTGGTATGCAATTCATTATTTCCGCAAAAATTGGTGAAAATCGGACTTAAAATAAAGATGCTATAAATAACTAAAACTTGAAAACTTATCATTCAAATAAAATTGGGATTGAGTTGAGCATTTGAAACGTAATTTAATGTACATTATTGTAAATAAGTGCTGTCTGGTGTACTGATGATCATAATATTGTATTGAACGGGAGTAATTGAGTTGGGACTTAACGTAACAATTTCAATAAAGAGTCTAAATTAAACTGCTTGATTTCGAGCAACAATTATACTAGTATTCTAATTAAATTATTAAGCTCAGTAAGTCTATGAGATGAATAGTTTTTGTCACAATTTTACACTTTTAACTGTTAAAAAACTTATAAAATGTGTTTTATGCTCAAAAATTCAACTTGAGTACATTTTTGCGCTAAATTTTTTAAAGGGGGGGGGGGGCGTTGAGGGAGGAACTTAAGTGTTCTAGAGGACCTTTGTCGGCCTTTCCTTTGTGTGAGATGCAGAAACAATAAGTGTTCTCACCAAGACCAGAATTGGTCAATCACTGGAGTAATGCGGTTAACGATGTTAAAGTTTTTAACTTGCAGCAAATGCACAAAAATGCCATTAACTTGCGAAAAATTTTCTACAACTTGAAAACCAGTTAAAGGAATTTTGAATGATGTTCCTAAAGCAATACGTTTTTAATCGAAAGCGGTTCCTTTGTAAACACCTTTCAAACTACAATTTAATACTATTATGCAGGCCTTAAGTATGACATGAATATGTGAGCATGACTTTGAATTGTAAATAATAAAAACCTGATAACAAATACGCCACTTAACATTTTCAGTACAGCGTTGAACATGACGATTTGACCCACTCTTTTACAATAATATAATTTATTCTTAGTGGATTTAGTTGATATTAATTAATCATTTTTCAAGATCAGCAACCTTATTATTTTGTGAAATGTTTTATTGGAAATATTTGGGGAATTTTATGTATACGAAATAGTATGTTGAACAGACAAACAGTTTGTTGAGTTTTATTACAATCAAAATTGTTTTATCATATAGCACATTTTAAATACAATCAAGTGTTTTTATCTCCTTAAACTCAAGTTTTGAAGAGCAAAAACTGTTGTTAAATGTTTTAAGATAATTATTAGCTACCAGAAAAATTATTGGTAATATAATTACGAGATAAGATTATTTTTTAAAGGTTAGATGAGGAGTGGTGAAATAGAATTTACTTAGATTGCCGACAAACAACAAGGTATGTAGTTAATAAACGTGAAAGTCTTATTTCAACCATCAAGCTCTGTAGGAATTAAAAGGAAACACCCATGTTGGAGTATACAGTAATTGAATCATCTTATCTAAAAGTAACAGTGCGGCTTAAACTACCGGTGAGGTTTCGTAAACTAGTTCCCTCCCTGGAGCTGTCTCTAATAGTTCAGGATCTATTAAGATAGTGCTAATGGATCATTGAGCTGAACTCTAATGGAGGATGCTTGTTTCTTTTTTAATCAACTCTATTCAGCAAGTTACCTTCCGAGCCTATTGAATTAATTACTATGTGGCAATCCATTTATGAACTCCTGGGACAAATCGATTATGGAGCTTCCAAAACGACTATATTTTTTCTATATTCTTCCTTATTGCATAGAATCTATAATGATTAGTTTAACAATATTTTTTCAGTTAAGTATTTTGAATGTATGGCTACTAAACTTCCAACATTGTTAAAGCATGTTAGGGGGGTCTGATTCTTATTTATAAGTGAATCAGAATGTTTAGTCTAATATCGAGCCTTGAAATACACAAACATTTTCAGATCGAACCGGCAACTCTGGGTTCAAAGGCGAGCGCTATTACCATTCGGTTTACCAGCCAGAAGTCGATTTAAGAACAATAAAACGTTTATAAATGAATATATAATGGTAAAAATAATATTTCTCCACCGAATATCGTTGAAAATGATTTAAACTGGGTGAGTCGGGTTGGGTGAGTCGGTGGCGTAGTGGTTAGCGCGCCGGACTTCGGAACCATGGCAGCGATGTCGTGGGTTCGAATCCGCGTTCTGCCAGTGACTTTATCAGTACCTTTCACCTTGTACTGTTGCGGCTCACCCCCTTACTTTGTCTAATACGATCCACTCACAGATCAATAGTCTATGTGGACGGGACAAAGTAAGGCAAAAAAGAGGTCCGCCAACCTCTTAAAAAAAAAAAAAAAAAAAAAAAAAACTGACATAAAAATATGAAAAGTAATGCAGTTAAATATAAATATTGTAACAGAAATGTTTAAAATAGTTTCAAATGTGTAAAACAGTTTGCAAATAAAAATATATTAAATAGATGATTTAATCTTCAAAGTTTCAAGAAATTCACTTTAGTGAGGAGATTTAGGTCAAATAATAATCAAGACGGAGACAAAACTTTTTACAATATTTTCTCACTGCTGTGCTTTAAACATTATGTAAAAATACATCGAAAATATGAAAAATAGTGGTGTTAAATATAACGGTCCTTTCTTAATGGGCTCTAAAAACGTTTCTAGAGTATAAGATATCGCAGAACAACTTCAATGCCGGTCACGGCTTGGTCGACCGATGTGGTTCAATTGTATCTCACTTCGCCATCAACGCGCGCCGTGCAGAATACCTCACCTGTTGGGGAAAACACGGGACTGTAAAGCTCAACAAACCTGCACCGTGGCTTTCTCAATCATAGGCGTAGCAAGAATATATATTTGGATGGGGGGGGATGGAGTGAACACGCAGGACAAATCAACACTATCCTTGATTTAATATATTAATATGATAATTATAGTGCTAAACCCAATTTATTTTTATATGTTTCTTAAGAAGTGTCGAAAACACTTGTGAGAGGGGCACGTGCCCCCCCCCACCCCCCCCCCCCCCTTAAAGTGACGCCTATGTTCATAAGTGTTCTCTTCCTAAAGTGATGTCCCGAAAAGTAATGCTGTGAAAATACTTTTAAAGCTAGATATAATGAAAGTTGGTACTTTTTCTGATAATATCGAGAACAATATTTAAAAGCTGAAAACGCTTACTCTTGTTAGTACTTAAGCTTAACATGAATCAGAATTTTTTGCCTAATTTCGACCATTGGGCGATCTTTAGTACAAGAAATTCTTTAGGCTATATTGTTAACTATTTTATATAAACTAAAATATGGAAGTTAAGCCATCATTACCAAAGAATAAATAATGTCGTCTAAAGTAAGGCAACACTTGGGTGAGTCGGTGGCGTAGTGGTTAGTTCGCCGGACTTCGGGACCATGGCAGCGATGTCGTGGGTTCGAATCCGCGTTCTGCCAGTGACTTTTTATCAGTATCTTTCACCTTGTACTGTAGCGGCTCACCCCCTTACTTTGTCTAATACGATCCACGCACAGATCAATAGTCTATGTGGACGGGGCAAAGTAAGGCAAAAAGAGGTCCGCCAACCTCTTAAAAAAAAAAAAAAAAAAAAAAAAACAATATCGCACTATACAGGAATTAGATCAGGTTTATGTAGGTTAGGTTGGTTAGTTTATATCTGGGTGACGGGTAAATAATAATTAAACACACTAACTGAATATAGGACATACCACTGTAAAAGTTATATTATTTTAATATTTCACAATTTATAATGTATTTTTTTCTACAGGACGAAAAACATGTTTACTTTACTAAATATTGTTAAATAACCCAGGAATTATCATTTCCACTCCATTTCATATTAATACTGGCATCAGTATAATTAGAAATCACGTAACACTTTTATAAAACTTTAGAAGTTCTTTAGTGTTTTAGTAAAATCCATTTAATGTTGTTAACTTTAACAAGAAAATTATAATATTAAAACAATAAAAAAACCAGCATTTTTCCAAGCAACTTTATAATCGTCATAAAGAAGCTGGAGTTTAAAAGAGGTCACGTATAAATTGCAAATCTCAAGAGTTGAGGATTAAAGCAGTGCATCCCCAAAACAATAAGACGATCCTTGATATTGTTTCTCTCTAATAACCCTTTCATCCCTTAAAACAATCTTCTTTCATTTTTCATACTCAGTTCAAGCTGAATCAACGAAACTTTTAACCTCATTTACTGATTTAAGTTTCAAACAATTTATGTTAATAGTATAAATTATGAAATACGTTTTTGAAACTCCTATTCTCTTAAATTTCCCTTTTACCAATAATTGGTTAGTTAATTACTAAAATTTTCGCCAATAATTAGTACTTATGTTTCAAATACTATTCTAGATTCCTTTTTATGTTTTTATTTATTAACGTACATTAAAATTATTGCATATATTAGAGGCCTTATTTAATTTGTTACTTTTCCATATTTGCAATTACTTATATGTTTATACTTTCACAAGAACAAAATTAAAAAAATCACAAATGTCCAAAAATTTCTAAAGATTAACATCAAGTTAAATTTTTTTGTTAAAACCTACAAAACAAAATAAAGACTACGACAAATAGCTAGGAATTTTACCAAACACTTGTATACATGTTGCTCGAAATCGAGCAATTTATTTTGATACAATACAAATGTTACTTTTAGTTCTAAATCAATAACATCCGACCAATCCAATATTGTCAATATCTGTCATCACATAAAAACTACACTTAGCCTATTTACAGCTGAACATTAACAGATGTTTAAAATGCTTTATTCAATCCCAATATTATTTTAATGGAAAAATTTCGAGATTTCAATGTAGTGCGTGGAACATATGACATATTACGTAGAGATCTTTCACTTCCTGATACCAGCACCAAACTTTGGGAATTGACTAAACACATGTAAAAGAGTAAAAATCTGCCGGGAGGCAAACTTAAATATAATGACGTCACGAGCAGTGACGTCACCAATATGGCCGCTCAGCCAATTACAATAATGTCGCATATCTCGGAAACACCTTAACCGATTTTGACATTTGACATCTTATTTGAAAGGTCTAATCATGATCTATAATAAATGTTATTACACTTTTAACGGTAAAAACAACCGTTTTTGAGTATTTTGTAAAATATTAATTTTTATAAGTATTTGCAATTCCAGCGAATTTCCCCCAGGGAAGAAGCTATTGCCGTACGTGTTATGGTAAGACATAAGCCCGGGACCATGTTACTTTTTCATTTTGAGGTGCCCATTGCAAAAATAATAGTCATTAAAATTATATATGCATACATATGTATGTATGTATGAATGTTTGTATGTATGTGTCCCTAGACACGAGAACTCTTGTTAAAACCGTCCGATCAAGATCAAACTTAATATGTAGAGATGTGTAATCGTACGTTTATTTGGATGAGTTTGTAAACCAGATATATTGACCTACCGGAAGGGGTAGTGTTAGGGTGTTTTACCCCAAAAGTGGATTTTTTGCATTTTTCACATATAATTTTAAAAAAATTTGAATTTTGATTTTTATTGCTGGATTTAGCTAAAAAACACACACAATTAAGTATTTTGCAGCTTTGCTCTATCCCCATTGGTTACCGAGATATTAAAAAGTCTAAATACAGTACATTTTATTTTGGGGCTCCATTTTAATCTTAAGGAGGAAAAAGAATGTTTTAATATTTCACTTATTAACCAATATATTTTGACAAAACTTGGTATTTGGCTTCATTTGGTTAAGATCCATCCATTTATGGTAAAAAAAACTTAGTTTTTTGTGCTTATCATGGCAGCAACCTGCATACTCTTTTCCCATGTTAATCACAAGGAGAATATTCAAACTAATTTATTCATGGACGGATATTAATGAAACTTAGTATATGGCTTCATATGGTCGAAATAATCTTTTATTCTAAAATTACCTACTTTCAGTGTTCCCCATGGCATCAAACCTGCATACTCTTTCCCTATTTTTATTGTAGGGATAATAGACATTTATTTTCCTATTTATGAGCACGTGATGAAATTTTGTTCACAGGTTTATCTGTTCAAAATTAATATTAGGGGTCTACTAATTTGGAAATTCGCTGAGTACGCATGTCTGCTGCGACGGAGGGGTATTATGTATGTAAATTAAGTTTAATAATTATACAAGACAAAATTAAGGATATTATTATTGTTAACATATATTTCATGTAAATATATCCAGCTACCTATATGTTTATTCTTGAACAATGACCTTCACAAGTACATAATAGAGTCTACCGAAGTCCCATTTTCACACAGCGTCACTTATTATGTTCCTTACACTTAAATGGAACAAAATCTAGACAGTGTACAGTGTACACTAACGTCTGGAATTGTCGTCCAGAGAGGTGTAACCATTGGACCATCATCGGATTTCCAGCCCACTGACAAGGATCGTTCACTGCTGGTCTTCAGGTTTAGCAGTTTCTTCAAACGTTACATTGAAGCATTGCACGTTTAAGTGCTGCAATAGCGCACCCACAGTTGGTGGGATATGTTCTATGTTCCTATTCATTTGAGTAAAAAGTATTCTGCGTGCATGGTTTACATGAAATATATGTTAACAATAATAATATCTTTAATTTTATCTTGTATTGTTATTAAACTTAATCTACATACATAAGACCCCTCCGTCGCAGCAGACAAGCGTACTCAGCGAATTTCCAAATTAGTAGACCCCTAATATTAATTTTGAACAGATGAACCTGTGAACAAAATTTCATCACGTGCTCATAAATAGGAAAATAAATGTCTATTATCCCTATATAAAAAATAGGAAAATAGTATGCAGGTTTGATGCCATGGGGAACACTGAAAGTAGGTAATTTTAGTATATAAGATTATTTCGACCATATGAAGCCATATACTAAGTTTCATCAATATCCGTCCATGAATAAATTAGTTTGAATATTCTCCTTGTGATTAACATGGGAAAAGAGTATGCAGGTTGCTGCCATGATAACCACAAAAAACCAAGACTTTTTTAACATAAATGGATGGATCTTAACCAAATGAAGCTAAATACCAAGTTTTGTCAAAATATATTGGTTAATAAGTGAAATATTAAAACATTCTTTTTCCTCCTTAAGATTAACATTGGAGCCCCAAAATGCAATGTACTGTCTTTAGACTTTTTAATATCTCGGTAACCAATGGGGATAGAGCTAAGCTGCAAAGTACTTAATTGTGTGTTTTTTTTAGCTAAATCCAGTAATGAAAATCAAAATTTAAATTTTTTTTAAATTATATGTGAAAAATGCAAAAAAATCCACTTTTGGGGTAAAAACCCCCTAACACTACCCCTTCCGGTAGGTCAATATATCTGGTTTACAAACTCATCTAAATAAACGTACGATTACACATCTATACATATTAAGTTTGATCTTGATCGGACGGTTTTAACAAGAGTTCTCGTGTCTAGGGACACATACATACACACATTCATACATACATATGTATGCATATATAATTTTAATGACTATTATTTTTCGTCAATGGGCACCTCAAAATAAAAAAGTAACATGGTCCCGGGCTTATATCTTACCATAACACGTACGGCAATAGCTTCTTCCCTGTGGGAAATTCGCTAGAATTGCAAATACTTATAAAAATTAATATTTTACAAAATACTCAAAAAAGGTTGTTTTTACCGTTAAAAGTGTAATAACCTTTATTATAAATCATGATTAGACCTTTCAAATAAGATGTCAAATGTCAAAATCGGTTAAGGGGTTTCCGAGATATGCGACATTATTGTAATTGGCTGAGCGGCCATATTGGTGACGTCACTGCTCGTGACGTCATTATATTTAAGTTTGCCTCCCGGCAGATTTTTACTCTTTTACATGTGTTTAGTCAATTCCCAAAGTTTGGTGCTGGTATCAGGAAGTGAAAGATTTTTACACTTGTTCCACACACTAATGGTGGATAGCGCCTTTATTCCGATTCTCATAATTTTTTGGCGGAAATAAATATAGACCAAGCCCTATCCAACGACACCAAAAACTTGAAAATCGATTGAAAATTATAGGAGGAGTTCTCAACACAAAACCCCCTTAGCGTATTAAATAAGTATAGATGTTGAAATTAAAATTATTTAAATTAAGATATAGTTAAAATAATTAAGATAAAATTATTTTAATAGTAAAGATATCATGAAATTGGGTTTAAACAAAAATTTTACAGATTAAAAAAAAAAATTAAATATATTTAAAAATAGTGGAAAGCGACCCTATAAACAAAATTGTAACTATACAGAAGTTATTGATGTCTTAAAGAGTATGTAATATGTTAGATACCTTTATTGCTTTTATTAACAACAACAATTAGACAGAGTTTAATTATGGCGCTGCTGTCGAGAAACAAATAATTCAGACCCAATAACCTAGTGGACTTGGGCCATTGACCAGCGCTGAATGGCCAGTAAAAAGTTACCGTCCGTAACTAATTGGAGAATTTCCAACAGTAGTTGGGCTCTCTAACTATTTAACTAATAGCGGGTTGTTCCTTTCTACAGACATCAGAATATTTTATGTTTAACGACAATTATGTTGTTTTAGGAGTTCGATTTTCGAGTCTCGGTTTTCATCGTCAATGTCATGTTTATGTCTAGCATAAACCTATAGAATAACAAATGCCAAATTACAAATGTCAAATGAATCCAGGATCGAAGCTATTAAAAATCCATCTTGGAAACTTAAGATTATTAATTTACTTCCTTAGAATATCTTATGAGAAATGTGGTAATTGAATCATTGAATGAATTTAATTTCAGGTGGGTACTAATTAGTCTTCTGTGACGATGGAGGACAGAGAGAGCAGCATCACGAGATTGTATAGAGAGCCAATTAATAATTGCCAGAGCACTTACAAGCACTCGAGAGGCCGGCGAGTGAAGAGGTCAGCTGTAGGAATGGGCAAAGGAAGAGAGAAGTGATGGCACTTGATTGGTGGTAATGGAGTGTCTCAAACAAAATCAATACTGAGAAATTAGGTCCAGTTTTATAAAAACAAAGTAGCAGCCACCACGAAATGTTAAAACATCTTACCTTTTTGAGATTGAAATATTTTTATCTAGAAGTAAATACTTAGCCTTCAGTTCGAATTGATACGGAGTCTAATTGTTTGTTATGAATCTTTCTCATACCATACCATTTCGACATTATAAACCATAAAGACAATAGTGTGAACTAAATTATAACATAGGAAGAAGGTTAGTAATAGCATATTTAGTTTGCTTGTTGACAAGATGATAATAATTAATTGTATTGATGCTTTTAGTTCATCATTGTGGTTTAATGTACTTTTCGAATTTGTTTAAATCGTGATATTGACAACTTTCACATATAGCCCCCCCCCCCCCTTCCGTTGGTCGAAACCGAACTATGTAAGATTCACGAAAAAATCCGATGAAAATTTATTGTGTTCAACTATCGTGTGTGGAGTTTTCGGACAGTTCCTGCACAGAAAAAGGATTTCTGTGGTTCCTGGGGCCAGGAAGAAGTTAGCGATACCTGATGTCTAGATTCGCAAAATATTTGATTTTACAGTGCTGTTGATTCTGATGCCTTATGGAGGAAAACAGAAAGTAGCTTAGTGTGTTAATTTGACAAAAAATTAACATTTTACCTTTACATTTTTCTCTAAAACCATTATAATATAGTAACTACTTACTTTTTTTTACTGGTGGACTGAAGAGATTGCGGAACTCAGAAGAACATGTTTAAGAACTAGACGAGCCGCCACAAGAGCGAGAATCCCCGCAGACAGAGTTCGTAAGTCGGAGGCCTATAAAGCTGCGAGAAAATCTCTCCGCCAGGCGATCAACAGGAGCAAGGCGAATAGCTGGAGGAGACTTCGTGACGACGTTGATTCCGACCCCTGGGGCCTGGGTTACAAACTTGTAACACAGAAACTCGGCGCCCGCTCTCCACCTTCCATCATGGAGGGCGCCACCATGGGGAGGATCGTTGCTGCGTTGTTTCCTGAACATCCACAGCGACCGCCGGTTGACTTCGGACGGGTAGAGGACGTTCCACTCTTCACTTTCGAGGAGCTAGAAACCTCCGTTCTCTCCCTGAAGAGCAACAAGGCTCCTGACCCGGACGGGATTCCCAGTGAGGCTTTAAAGAAAGCATTTTTAATCAACGCTGACTTGTTGTTGAGAATGTACAATGCCTGTTTGGTAGAAGGGGTGTTTCCGGCTCCCTGGAAAACAGCCAGGCTTGTACTGATCAGCAAGGGCAAAGGTGATCCCGAGCTGCCGTCGTCCCACAGGCCTCTCTGCATGTTGGACACGGCTGGAAAGCTGTTCGAGAAGCTGATCCGTTCCCGCCTGACTTCTGCCGTGGAAGCTGCCGGGGACTTATGCCCCCGTCAGTACGGCTTCAGAAAGGGACGGTCAACGATCGACGCTGTCACCGAAGTTCAGAGAGCTGTGGAGAGAGCCGAGAGCCACAACCATTTCTCCCGCCGAGTAGTGCTTCTTGTTACGCTTGATGTCAAGAATGCCTTCAACTCTGCGAGGTGGGTCGATATGCTGGATGCGCTTCGCAACACCTTTCGTATTCCTGCATATCTGTTGCGGCTCATCGAGGATTATCTACGGTCTCGAAGCCTGATTTATGACACGAGGGACGGAACGCGGACGATGGAAGTCACTTCTGGTGCCGCACAAGGTTCAATACTCGGCCCGGATCTCTGGAACGTTGCCTATGACAGCCTCCTAAGGTCCGAGATGCCTGAGGAAACCACTTTGGTTGGGTACGCCGATGACGTCGCAGCTCTCATTGCTGCACGCAACGTTGAGCTGGCCCAACTGAAGTTGAACCGAGTTATGCGGGTGGTCAACAACTGGATGTCCGATCACGGTCTCTCACTTGCTCTCAGTAAGACGGAGATCGTGATTCTCACGAAGAAGAGGATCGACACCGTCGTCCCGTTTCGAGTGGGAAGGGAGGTGGTCACATCAACTCGTGCCGCCAAATACCTCGGGGTTATGGTGGACACCAAGTTAAGCTGGAGGGATCAGATCTTCCGTACGGCGGACAAGGCCGCTAAGGTAGTGACTTACCTTAGTAGGCTGATGGCCAATGTCGGGGGTCCCCGATCCAGCAGAAGACGTCTGTTGATGTCCGCGGTCCAGTCCGTGCTTCTTTACGGGGCAGAGGTGTGGGCAGGCGCTCTAGATAAGGAGTGCTACAGGTTGCGACTCGCCCGGGTTCAGCGTCAAGCTGCGCTCCGGGTGTGTTCCGCCTACCGGACAGTGTCCGAGCCTGCCGTCCTGGTGGTCGCCGGAGTCATCCCTGTCAAGCTCTTGGCAGGGGAGAGGAAAGCTATTTATCAGAGACAAGGCGAGATCGGCAAGGACACGGCAAGAACAGAAGAGCGCTCCCGAACCTTCCAGCAGTGGCAACACAGCTGGGAGCACGACACCCGAGGACGATGGACTGCGCGACTTATCAAGCAGGTCCAACCATGGGTGGAACGGCGGCATGGGGAGGTGGACTACTACCTGACCCAATTTTTGACAGGTCACGGCTATTTTCGGTCGTACCTGAACCGGATGGGAAAGACCGGTTCACCGGACTGCATTTATTGCCCGGGTGTTCCCGACGATGCGGAACACACATTCTTCCGCTGTCCCCGTTGGGAAGGGCCCCGCCTGGAGGCCACACAAATCTTTGGTGCATTTTCGGTGGACTCGGTCTGCCAAAAGATTTTGGAGGATGAGGGCAACTGGGATTGTTTGTCACAGTTCGTCCGGGGCATCCTCCTGGAAAAGAAAACCGATCTGGACCGCGAAGTGGCCCAGATCCCTTGATCGAGCGGCTGGATAAGGAGCGAGCCCCACGGGCGTAAGCCAAATTTAGGCCTAGCCTGACGTAATGTGACAAACAATTCCAGGTTAGATTCCTAAAGAGTAGAGGAGGTTTTTTAGTGGGTAAACCCGTTTTTAGGGGAGCCCCACACTACAGGCTGGCCACCTGTGTGCGTAATGCATTTTTCCGCCTCTCCCTCAAAAAAAAAAAAAAAAAAAAAAAAAAACTTTTTATGACTAGACTATAATTAAATATTTCAACTGAGCATTTGAAATGGTGTCTAGTATTGTTTTCGTGGTGAGACCATTGAACATAGTGGTAACTCAACTGTAACTTATCTACGAGTATAAATCGAAAAATAATTGAAAAACGTAACTTCTTTAATTTATTTTAACATTCATTACCGGTACGCATTGATGGTAAGGCCGTTCACCATCAAATGTTTTATCAGCTATTTTACGACCCTACGGAACATTTGGCCGTCTTCATTTATCGCTGTTTATTGTAGAACGCAATTACGGCAGAGTTCCTCTAAAGAGGCCGTAAACCTTTCTGCAATTCCACGATGTAACGCAGTTTCATTTCACTACGACTGCGATTCGTCGGTGCCATAAATACGCACTCCGAGCTGCAGCTTTCCTTTTGCAAACATAAATTTAGCTCAGTGATTTATTAGGCCATTTAACAAACAATGATAGGCTACAGCACGGCACAAAAATAATCTCATGGGAGATCCATTTCTTATAGTTGGGAGTAGGTCTCAGTGCAACAAAGAACAAAAGAAATTGAAAAAAATATTTTAAAGGCCGTTCTTTACAATCAGTTTAAATTTTATGTATATGAAGTAGAAACTTGGTGTCCTATAATAGACAATGTTAGTGGTACAGTTGGTTGCACGGGACGAGAGACAGCTCACGAGGATTTGTGCTTCACATGGGCAGCTTAACAGCCTGAATTTGAAATGAAGACCTTAGTAATGAATTTACTGTATATCATTATAATGATTAATCCATGCCATAGTGCACAAGATAGATCCGACTTGCCCATATGTAGTACGAATTCGGGCGGGCTGTCTCACGTCTCGTGCAACCAACTGTACTATTTACCTGTGATAGAACAGCGTTTTAAACCACGAAATAGACTATCTATTATAGACCACTACTAGGGGTATCTGGTCTGTTAAAGTTGTTTGCGAAATTTTTGTATTATTTTAAAGTATTAAAACTTAACTTAGAGTACTATTTAGACTTGACTTCCATGTGTAAAAACTAAATGGACATTAATATTTTCCCCTAACCTGCTATGTTTTGTCTCCTTAGGGAGGCAAAGTAAACTCATAGAATAAAATTGACAATCTAGCAACACAGCGCAGTGAAAACTGGCATCGCTCTCGCTGTACCGTTGTACCCGGGCAGGAGTAAAAGCAAAAAGCCAGCTGACAACGACAGACTTTTTGAATTTTGAGGTTAGATAAGAAACATAATGGGTAGTAATGGATAGTGGATGCTTATAATCTTCTTTTCTAGTAGATTTTTGGGCGAGGGAAAACGTTTGTATTTTGAGAGTAAAGTTCTTCGTCTTAATCGGGAGGATTGTCAAGAGCTCTTATGGCTCTGGTGTAAAAAACTTCCTCCAGGAAGACAAAATACACTTTACACCCTTAATATAGTAACCCCCCTTACTCTCTTGAAGTAGTAACTATTGTTGACAAATTCAGACGAAACAAACACCTGCAAACACAGAATAACATGGGCAAAACTTTATCTCCCCATATTTCCGTAGCCATTGATTAAAATAAAAAATGCTCAAGTATAAAAATATCTTAAATTGATGTTTTAAGAACATTTCACTCATAAAAATTATCATTTTCGCATTCCAATACTGGTGGGCAAAAAATAAAATTTTCAAAATGTCTTTGTTATTATGAAACATTTTTCTTAATTCATCAATTTTAGACATTTTTATTATTGAGTATTTTTTGAAAATTTTATTTTTTGCCCACCATATTGGAAAGAAGTTAATTTATGCGCAAGTGAAAATTTTTAAGAGTGAAATGTTCTTAAAACACCAATCTAAGATATTTTTTTATACTTGCGCATTTTTTATTTTAATCAATGGTTTCGGAGACATGGGCAGCTAAAGTTTGCCCCATGTTATTCTAATGGAACTAAAAATGAACTCTAATTGCCTCTAGCTCCTTAACCGTAAGATTTAGAGAAAAATAGCAAGAATTAAAAAAGTCTTAAAATCAAATGGAAATAAAAAAAAAACACTATAAAAATAAGGTGTTCTATAAGAAATTTTGAAGATGGCCGCCATATTTAAAAAATGGCGGAAATTTTAAAAAGTGAAATACATACTGAAAGCAATATAAAAAAGTAATGGGGGTCCCCCATAAGAAGTATACTGTCAAATATAGAATAAAAAAGTTAGCTATTGCATCACTTTAAGAAACTCACCCTGTATATTAGAATCCACACTAGGAAGTGAACCTTGTAAATATTTTACTTTCCGTACTTTACCATAGCCTTTGGCGTCGAATGTTTTCAAAAGTGGTGTGCTATTTACGTCCTAAGAGCAACGCTACGCGAAACGCAGCTGCAGTTTACAGTTGTATGACCAGCTGATCGTAAAGTTCCCCTTCTCAGCTGACTAGAGCATTGTTGCCGTTGCCGCCAGTGCGGCTGCGTGCCTCTAGATGTGTAGTTGTAGGCTATAGTTGTGGGCCGGTGCAACAGTGAAATAGTGAGCATTATTTAAGGATGGATACCTAAAAAATTGTGAGTACTGTACTGTGATCCATTGTTTGTCCGTACGTTTGTCTATTTAAGAAATATTATTTAGTTGTGGGTCCTTAAATGATAGTTAAATAGTTTAAATAAATTTAGTACAAAAAGTGTCTTAAAGTTTAGTATTTTCTATGATTACAGATAAAGCAATACAACTTGGTACATGAATAAATTTAAAAATGTATTTTTCCTCCACCTACTATCTAAAGACGTATTTTACTCCTTGGAATAGAGTAGTAAAGTACTAATTTCTATCCCATGTGACTTGAATACTTAATCTTTCTACCTAGGGAAAACTCGAGTTTTTTCGTACCACGGGGCTAAAGTTAGTTACATTAGAATAACATTAAAAGAGAGATTAAAAAGAACATGAGCCACAGTCAGCTGTTACTTGTATTTGTTTCGTTACTCATTGTTGACTAATAGCAGCTGTAGCTGCTGCTCACCCACTGCTGACCATTCAGTCAGCAGTGGGTGAGCAGCATCTCTAGTATTAGAGATGGCCGTGGCAGTGTAGGTGTTTGTTTACATTTTGCTTGGGTAGGCTATTAACCTAAGAAGTCCAAAACATAAGTGTAAAACTTTTGACTATGCTTAAATTATATTTGGTTTTTTCGTTTTCTTCAAAATTGACATGGCCTACCTTGTGTGTTTTTATGTCGATGTGACAGATCCAGCTTGACGGAGCAAGGGATCATATAAAGGTAAAGTTAAAGTATCTACGGTAGGCCTATTAGGCCTAAATTTTATTCGTGTAGGTGGAGGAAAAATGTTTTCTTTTGTGGACTAAAGTACAATGTTTTCTCCCTGAAGGGAAAGTGTTGTCGCCCGAAGGCGAAGCCGAGGGCGACAATTTCCCTGAGGGAGAAAAGTACTTTAGTCCCTTGATACACACAACATTTTTCCTCCACTTACACGAATAAAATTTAGGCCTAATAGGCCTACCGTAGATAATTTAACTTTACCTTCATATGATCCGTCGCTCCGTCAAGCTGGATCTGTCGATCTATCACATCAACATAAAAAACACACAAGGTAGGCCATATCAATTTTGAAGAACACGAAAAAAACAAAATATAATTTAAGCCTAGTCAAAAGTTTTACACTTATGTTTTGGATTTCTTAGGTTAAAAGCCTACCCAAGCAAAATGTAAACAAACACCTACACTGCCACGGCCATTTCTAATATTAGAGATGCTGCTCACCCACTGCTGACTGAATGGTCAGCAGTGGGTGAGCAGCAGCTGCAGCTGCTATTAGTCAACAATGAGTAACTAAACAAATACAAGTAACAGCTGACTGTGGCTCATGTTCTTTTTAATCTCTCTTTTAATGTTATTCTAATGTAACTAACTTTAGCCCCGTGGTACGAAAAAACTCGAGTTTTCCCTAGGTAGAAAGATTAAGTATTCAAGTCACATGGGATAATAATTAGTACTTTATTACTCTATTCCAAGTAGTAAAATACGGCTTTAGATAGTAGGTGGAGGAAAATAACTATTTTGTCACTATACATTTTATGTCATGTCGGAAGGCGGCGGAGAAAGAATCTTAAAAGTAGGCCTAAGCATAGGTTGAAAAATATGAGTGATCATGTTAAAGATTCCATTGAGCAGAGTAACATGCTGCAAAATCTGAAACTTCAAGACAAAAATGGCTGGGCAGGAAATAAAAATTCTCGTTAAAATCGTTTGAACAAAACTTAAAAATGCAATATTTTAATGTATTCTATCTTTTGAGGTTGGGTTCATACTAGGCCTACTCTGGTTTTAAAGACGTTTGAATTTATTTACGATGCTACAAAGGCTTCTGAAGTTTTAAACATTTTTTAAGACTTTAAATTTGGAGCAATATTACAGAAACCCTATCTAAAATATGTGGAATCAAAAGTGGTATCGTAATTGCTTAGTATAAGGCGCTTCCAGATATAGTATATGCGCTTCCAGTGTTAATATAAACGTAAAAACCAATACAACTATATTAGTAGTTTAATTGCTTTTTTTTTAAATTGTTCAGAATTTGTATTGAGTCCTGTGGTACTTTAGCACTCACTGTATGGAAAAATATGTTAATCGGCTTAACATTTAACTTTTGAAAATGCTATAAAGTAACAATAATTTACAGTGTATTATAAATGATACAACGACACATTATAGCACTCAAATGAGTACGGTACTAAAATAAACCCTACTATTGAACTAAAAAAAAAAAAAAATGAAATGAAAAAATCCTGTATTTTTACCTTGACATTGTAGATAGGCCATAATTTAAAATGAAGAACCTAGACCAATATAGTTTTCTGTAATACTTTAAAATGTTATTGCCATGAAGAGGAAACACACACAGGGATTTTTGTCTACTCCAGACACCATACACAAAAAACGTGTTCAATAAGAACAAATAACTTCAAAATACTGCATATTATTTTAAGCAGTAAATGTTAAATTACTTTGAACAAGTGTACTGAGAAAGTTAGGGGATGTAGTTATTTTCATTATACACTTCCAAGTACTACCAACGACTCAGTAATTAAGTAAACCGTCATTAGCGCCTTCCAGTGGAGTGTTTCGTGGTAAATGATTTTGCTGAATGTGTAATACAACAAATAAAATTGTTCAAATTTACAACGTAATTTCACGCAATTATAATTTTCATTCTAATAAAAATTTGTTTCGACATTGAGTTTTGATATATACAAATCAGTTTTCTTAGTAATTAATAATAACTAATGGTAGCAGTTAAACATGTTTTCTCGTACCAATTTCATTGCCGTTACTATTTCTGTTTTTTCTTAACTATTTACAGATATGTAGGAAGGATTAGGCCTATTAAATTAAGTAAAAAATCCACTATATTCACAACATAAATAATGATTTTTTAGTCATTATCCGAATGCCAAACACAGAAACTCCAGTTTATCTCCTAAATCACGAGCCGGAGAGGCCGAGAGCCGATGATTTAAAAAGCACATAAGGTGTCCCCCAGGGAGCAGTTTGGGGCCGGTGATGCTGCTCGTGATACGTCGTTATTCCCGCCACGACGTCGGCGACGACGTCACGTGCATGCGAATGGCGGCCGAACTACTCAGGCTACTCGACACTCCATACTGGTATGGTGACAAATACTGGACATTTCTCCGGTTAATACTTACAAAAGAGTGTTTAATTAAAGTAGTGTTGGTACGTAAATTATGTATGTTATTTTTTGAATTTTTGTTATTTTAAAAAAATTGTGCAATTTAAATTCTTCTCAGTGGTTAAGAGAAAAATAGAGCAAATATTTTATTTTTGGGTTCACAATGCATGCAGTATAATTATTTATAAAATTATTTAATTTTATAATATAATTAAAAGTACCCTGCAACAGTTAGCATTGAGCATTATTGAAATTTAATAAAATTTTATGGTGTAGTTAAATTTTAAATTAATGTACTGTAAAAGACGTATATTGAAATGTTACTTTCTTTTTATGGTTGCCCAGTTTATATGCTCCATATACAAAGGTTTCATTCAGTATATTCAATGGTCTTTAATATTATTAGTTCTAAAATTCAAAAGTAAAGTTCAACGAGAACCATTAAAGTACACTTTACAGGAGGATGAAACTTCTAGTATATCACTGATGATAATTTATTGCTTTAAAATGTATTACATCACAAGCGAATTTCGCTCTGGTGTATTAAGCGTATTTAATTACGAGGGGCAAGCGTCGGGTATATCTGATACTCAGTAGTCGTGTGCCTTCGTTGGATGAAAATAGTTATTTGCCAAAATGTGACGAGGAAATAAAGAATCTGGTTCACCATTTAAATAAGGACATCAGCATTGTAATTTGATTCATATTTGATTTATATTTGGTCTTATATACGATGTTTTACTATACAAATTGACTTGTGCTCATATCCATTGGGAGACAAAATTCACTCCCAGATCTCTTCGAAATCCACCTCTAACGACACGTCTTCCAGATCTTCTTCGGAGCAAGAAATTTTCCTCCCAAACAACTCTCAGGAAGAACCTAACACAAGAAGTGTATCCAAGCCCCTCTGCAGGATATATACTACTAACTAAAATAACGATAACATTTTAAGAATACTAATCCTTTAGAGAAGCTAAAATAACATTCTTTGACATAACATACTTTGACATAACACTTTGACTTTGACATAACATTCTTTGACATATACATATTTTATTTATGTTTTAATAATGATACCTGATATTTACAAGACTGACAGAAATTACGAAGCACAATTAAGCAATTAAGTCATAGTTTATTAGCGCAATTACCCAACGACGAGTGGTCTAAAGCAATAAACGATATTTGCGGTACTGGTCGATGTAACAGGCAATACTTCGTAATTTCACAACCATCCGATATTTGAGTTGCCCGCACTGATATCTGTAAATACATTAACCACTTACAGCAACGAACAGATCAAGTCGATATCAAACATTCAGTTTCGATTGTCGAAACTATTTTTCGTGGTCACAACAGAGTATTCATGTTTTTAAACGATAATTTCATCGTTTTTAAATGATAATACCTTTTCATGACGAAATCTATGATACGCTAAGGTTTTTTTTTTTAATTAGAACTCTTCCTACAATTTTTAACAAATTTTAAATTTTTCAATGTCGTTGGATAGGGCTTGGTCGGTAGTTGTTTCGGACAAAATTTACGAGAATCTGAATTTAAATAAAGGTACGTGTGTTGTATCCATCATTGAAATTTGAAATTTTCCCAAATGTACATAGCTGCAAATTAAATACACTTTTACTTTGTTGGATTGTGCTGATAATCACAATACCGGTAATGGATTTTCATGTAATTTATTTGGAACTCAACGTAATATTTTTGGCAATGCAATGTGATGATCCAAATTAAATTGCTCGATTTTGAGCAACAAGTACACTAGTTTGTAAATTAAAACTACTATTCTTAGACAAAAGGTAAAAACGGGAAAGAATAATTTGTCCAGGGTGATATACTATTTGATTGAGAGGACATATTTGGTCATTATAAAATAATTAATTGATTAATTCATTATTTAATTAAATACGTTTTTAGTAAATTATTTTTTTCTTTTAATATATTTATATAGGATATGAATAATGCAACAGGAAGGACAAAATGTGAGATAAAAGTTAGAGTAATCAGTTTTAAAAATCTTCCAGACATTTAATTTCACTGCTATCATATTTATTTATTTTAAATTATAACTACTAAGCATAGTTGTGGTTAGATCTAAGTGTGGTTAAAACTTGTGAATCGGGTCTATTTTAAAGAAACCTATGAAATACATAAAAACAGTGCAGTAATGTTGAAGATAAATAAACAAAAAGGAATTCAGGAGAAATAGGTACAAGTATCATTGAAGCTAAACTCAACATTGTTGTGATGTTGCGTGGCATGTTTTATAAGTGTTTCGAGATTGCAACTGGTCCTAATTAACAGTTGTTTTCCCAACTTCTGTTTGTGTCGAACGCCACTGAGGAGAGGATAGTGGCACTGTTAAATTTTATTGGCAGTGAAACAGCGTTTATTCCCAGAAACCCTCTTAGTATTCCTCAAAACCAGTTTATCGCTGTTTAAATCTTCTGAGAATATAAGGGGGACGTTTGTGTTGAATACAAAGCCAACATTAGGTTTTGTTAGACACATAACGTAATTGGATGATAATTAGAGATTTTCATGTTGTAATAGATCATGTAATTAATTTTAGGATAAGCATTTGGTTTGCTTAATCTTCATTAGTTAGTTTATACGTAAACATTCTTTCATCAAAACAACAAAATCCATTCACCATTTAATTTAAGTTAAGCTATACCAACTATAGTATGTTTCCCCAAATTTTAGGGTATAGGATTATAAAGTATAATTATTATATTTAACGCAGTTTTAATGCAAAACTTAACTTTATAGCTAAAAATTAAAGGATTAAGTGCCTTACAAGCCAAAATAGCAACCCAATAGGCCCATGTGTCTACTGTTCTCGTTCCAACCGATCGTAGTATTCACTATCATTGTCAGCAATGAAAGCTAAGCCTGATTAATTGGATGATATTCTGGAGCAGAGACTGAATGTTCTTTGCGTCACAAAATATGTTCGTTACTAGTTAAATCTAGTTTGAATGTCATCTGTGGCATTGAACATTTAAACGTATTTGTCATATAGTGAATCGAGATTACTATATTTTCACATCGTTGAAAATGGTTTAAAGCCACTATGTTAAAATCACCATGAGTGCATAATTTTTGAAACTATCTATTTTTCAAACTTTATTTGATAAAATTAAAAAAGTCAATTGAAAATATATCCCTGTTATATAAAAATAAATTTTTATAGTTATGTTTTACCTTATCTTTACAAGAAATGACTGTTCTTCTTTGATATTGTGATTAATGAAGTTTTGAGATTATACTGTAGTTACAATACGTATAATGATTTGTTATAAATTAACCTAGCGTTTTTTGAACGATAATGACAAAATCATCCACAATTTGATAATAATATCTTCAATGTTAAAAAAAATTACCTGACAAATACAAAACTTCAATAAATGTTGAACTAAGAAAATATGGCAAATGACAATGAACAAATTAAATAGATTGGATCTATAAATTCTCATTTTAATATAGAATGCTTTTCGCTTTTGTTTTACAACCACATATATAAAATGTGCCAAAAAATGATTTCCCCATTATCTCTAACAATCCGAGCTTCATAACCACAAAACGTATGCCCAAACTTAACATGACGGGGTGAAGTTGTTTTCCCCGTGTTGCATCTGCTAGATGATTTACTGGGTAACGCAGCGCATTGTGGAACACGCACATGCCGCCGCCGCCTGCGACTCATTTGTACCGTTCGTAGACCAATTAGAACTCCAACGGAGGAATTGGGACCGGCGTGCGACAGAAATCAATCCGAGAGAGTTGTGGAGGAGAAAAACTGACAGGAGAATGATCGCTGGGCCGATTGAACAAATTTTGGGCTCTACGTACAAACGGTGACATGTGTTGGGTCGTCTAAAGTGTTGGACGTGAGCTAGTAGTCGATTTGTTGAAGGAAGCGTAAAATTAGAGCAAATACTGGATAAAAAATACTAAGGGATTCAATTTTTTTTTGTATTACATTAAAATCTATAAGGAATTCCGCCATATCTCCCCTAAACACATGCCCACATTGGTCTCCACTAAAGCTTTTTGTTAAACTATTTGACCATTCGTTGACGACAATGAACTTAGATCCAGTTCAAAACTTCGCAATTTAATGAATAATTTTTTTATCTAACATAGTGTTATCAGATTTACATGACTACTTTTCCAAAGACAACAATTTTATTTATAAAATAGTGTGTATTCTAAAAATGGTAGGGATACAGCGTTAGAATTGCTTACACTAATTAAGATTTATTAAATATTGTTCTTGAAGAGTTATCCGTTATTACAGAAATCGAGAAACAAAAAGTATTATGTATATTTATTAATTACTAAATTTAACTAATTCATAAATGTATTGCCTTTTAATGATTATAACTACTTGACCTACAACAGATTTGATTAAAGACTTCAAGGTGCGCCTTTTTCTCGATTATTATTTTTACGTAAAAACTAACTTATTTAATATGAATTTCCTTTCACCTGCTTTTGTTGAATACGTAGACGTAGTTCACAAGTATTACCTAGGAAGAAAACGTTTTAAGGGATAAAATCAATTTTCTGGGAACAAAAATAACATTTACTGCCCATAAAAGTTAATAACCCTTGTTTCCCCTACGCCACGCCGCTACACCGCTGCCGACCGAGCCACGGCCTAACCCATCTGGCTGTGGTGAAACTGTAGTTTACTGTGGTCCAGGGCAGAGTTTGGCTGTTAGCGTTAAAAAATACTGCATACAAGTTGTTCTCCTTTCAAAATTGTGTGTATAGTTCAACTAATCAGACACTTTTTTGATATTTACTTTAATCTATAATATTTCCTTAGTATCACCACTAATCTGGATGATAAAAAATCAAGTACTCGAGGGTTGTCAAAAACTTGCATTAAATTCATCGAAGCCACAACCGATATTGAAAAGAAGAAGAAGTAAATTAATTTAATAAGAAAATTACGAAAGAAAAAGGATGATAGAAGAGTGAAGAGAGAAAGGTGAAGAAAAACAGTCGAATAATAAAAAAAGTAAAGAAAAGGATTGTAAAACACGTTTACGTTATACCTGCAGTGTAAAAGTCAAAGGTCTATAACTTGGTTATATGTATTTAATTTGAATTTCTTAACAATTAACATAAAAAATTTATTTTTAAATTTATAATCAATCCCTGCGTTTGTATGTAGTCTAAACTTTTAAACTAAAAACGTTTTTTAATTAATTACCTTAAAACTTATAATATAGGTACATTAGGCACCTTTGATTTTATTTCATCAATCAATGCAGAAAGAAAAAATACAATTGAAATGCTTTATGGTTCAGAAAAACTGAAGGTTGGTCTTAGTGCTTATAAAAGCTACATAACAAATCAGAAGTATATATAAACTAGTGGCTTGTAGGGGCAAAGGCCCCTAAAAATCAAATTGGTAATGTTGTCTCCAACAATAAATTTCAATTTAACTTGAATCAATCCCAGAATTAACTACCAAGTACAGAACGGTTTTATAACCATCCAAGCTGTTTGCAGTCGCACACAGTACACCGAGTGGCAATAAACTGGCAATGCACTGGTAATGACGGCATTGCCAGCAATACATATGGATTTTCCAACTGTGGAGTGACCAACCATAAGCGAACTATTAAATGGCGCATCAGGCCTTACTCAGGATAAAATAGGGCTATCTCTTCTAGAGTTCATGGTTTTATTAGTTTGGCAATACATTATTTATTGCTGTTGTGTTATTTAACTCAATTTTTACAATTTTTAGCTTAAAAATTACTTTAGCTTAACTTCGCATTATAACTTTGAAGAACTGAAGCATTGACTATGTACAATCTGAAGTAAATCAGAAATATTTTTAAGAAGGTTTGATATAAACATTTTATTCACCCATATTTCCTCCTCATTCTTTTTCTCCAAAATTAAATATATTGGGTCTATATCAGGATTGTATCTGTCTCCAAATATAAAGATAAGATCCGAAAATAATTGCCCTTTTATTAATCAGGAATAAAATATCCATAAGATATCAGTTACTGATAAAAAAAAAATAATAAAGTTATGGAATCAGTAAAACTTTTTCATATTAGATATGATAGTAACAAAACATTTTGTTGCAAACAATTTATAACAATAAATACAAATAATTTAAAAAAAATGGAATGATACAAGAAATTTAGTAGCATTTAAAGTATCTATAACATTGAAAACTCGAGTTAATAAATCATAAAAAATGGGTAAAGAGATAAAATGTAAATGTTTAACCTTAATAGTTAATGTTATCATCACATTCACATTCACAAAAAAAGGAATTATTTATGATTGTTCAGTGATTTTTATATTTCGTGAATGTGATGATAAAATAAACTAAAAGCACTTTCAGTTCGAGCACTAGACTCAAATCGTAGCTAGGTTTTGATACATTTACACTTTTATTTTTTAGTGTATTACAAATACACTAGGTTTTGCTAATTTATAGTTAGCTTGACACATGATACAGAATTCAATATTCCAAATATTGTTAAGTTAACTTGTACAAAGATGAGTGCAGTCCTATCACAGAATTCGCTAAAAAGTTCACTTCCCTGCACTTCACCTGCACCTCATGGGCGCCCGGCTGAAAGCAGCTTCAACGGAGGTCTCATGTCAATTTTTTATCGCCATCAATCGTGTTTGCCGATTTCGAGTCCCGCATTAATTCAGCACTGGTGGTTCGGTGACACATTTGCATTGAAGACCCATCTCGGGGCCATATCAATTCGGCTTTACGGCAGTCCAGGGTTCGAGGAATTCGCCTGTCAGGTGGATTCATTGGCAGCGGCAGATGTAAATTCCGTTGTCCGAGCGACGGATTTTGAAAAAAGAATAACATTGCTATTTTGGGATACACTGAAATCAAGATTCGGGCTCGGCCCGGCACTGTCAGATTATACAGAGAATACGTTGGCGCAAGACTGGTTCTCTTTTGCCGTTTTATTTTTGAAAATTCGGTACGGTTTGTATGTAAATAATTGGATCCAATTGAAAAAATACCCATTTGAATCGATTTTCAATTTTAAACACGGGTATAGTAACAAGTTTTAATACTACAAATTACTTACAGAAAGTATAATTAATTTCTAAAAGTTTATTTAGACCAGAAAGAATAAAAGAAATTATAATATTAACCTTTTTTAGCGAATTTCCCTATAGGGAATAAGCTATTACGGTAGTAGCCATGATAAGACCTAAGCCCGGGACCATGTTACTTTTTCATTTTGAGGTCCCCAGAAGCCAAAAACACCATTCGTTCATTTTCATATATATATATATATATATATATATATATATATATATATATATATATATATATAAGTAGTGTCAAATTGTTGGTGCTGGCCCAGTTCAAGGTCACCTGAGGGATGACGTCATCGAGGTCAATGACCTCACCGATGACGTCATCGATGACGTCATCGATTGCGTCATCGATGACGTCATCACTAATGACGTCATTTCTATGACGTCACACCCATGACGTCACAGAAATGACGTGCTGATGACGTCATCACCCCTTACGTCATCAAAATGACGTCACCGACGCCACTGAGGTCAAGGTCACGCCGAAACTTAAAATTTTTTGGCACTTTTGCCGTTTCTCGCACTACGCTCCGAGTTTCAGTCAGAGTCCCCGTGACCTTGACCACTTGGAGCGAATTTTCGACGAGAAACGGCAAAAGTGCCAAGTTAAACTCGAGTTTCTGACATGACCCTGTCTAAATGGGCAATCGGTTATCCCTCAGGTGACCTTGAACCAGAACAACACCAACAATTTGATATTACTGTGACCTTGAAAACCCTAACAACGGAGCGCCGACACCGATGCGCACCCCACGACAGCCACCGAGTGACTGACTGTCAGGCTCTGTGTACTCTAGGTATATGGGGAAGTGGAGGGGGAAATCTCAAGGTCATCCAAATGGAGTTTTAAAAAAGTTGAAGAGTAGAAAGACTACTCTTGTGCTTCCTGGGCGACCTCATCAATTTCCAACGGATCTGTAAACCAATCCGATCTGTAACGGCAGGAGTCCAGAAAACAGGTGCACCACCCATCAGGTTGTCCGTAGCACTTCCGACAATTGGTAAGATTGGAGAAATGAAATTTAATACACCGCTGCGGACAACAAGTGTAAAAGTAGTTGGATTTGTAGATTTTGAAAGTTTGTAGTACCGGTGGTGGCAGCTGTTGGTTCTTGCATCTACACCTGCAACATCCAAAGCATTCACATTGCCGGCAGGCCAGCCCGTCCACTTGCCATCTTGGTAGTAGGAAACACTTGCCCTCGCAGCAATAGGTTGTCCCTGTCTCTTCCTCCCAAAGCTTCTTTGCACAATGGACGACGCCTTGTATCTCTAAACACTTATGCTCGCAACATGAGACACGCTTAGTTTCCATACTTGATGTTGCTTTGGCGAGGGAGCAAGATGAAGTGATGCCGTGGTCAGCAGGAATGGAGCTTATATAAACTAAGGTGAGTGGAGGGGGAAAGGTCAAGGTCATCCAAATGGAGTTTTAAAAAAAGAAAAGAGTAGAAAGACTACTCTTGTGTATCTATAGCGATTTCATTGATAGTGAGTGCTTCTGTATGCCAAGTTGATCTGTACTGACAGGCTCCTAAATAATGTTTGCAAAAACCTGCAAAATGATTGTTGCACAATTTGCAGCCAGTTAGCTGTTTTAATGTGAATTCAATGCAACGTTCAGGGCAACAAGTGTACTTATGCCCTCTCATCTGGTACACATGGAATGTCTTCAACTCCGGTTTCGGCTTCTTCCAAGACTTGCACTTACACATGCATTGACCAAAAGCTTCACATTTTCTACACGCCAGGCCATCCGCAACATCAATGTCATTAGGCCATGAAAAACATTTCCGTTCGCAACAGTAGTTGAGTTGACTCTACTCTCCATGTTGCTGTGGTGAAGGTGCGCGATGAAATGATGCTGCAGTCATTGAGAGTGCACGTTAAATAAACTCGGTGGAGGGGGAAAGGTCAAGGCCATCCAAACGGAGTTTTAAAAAAGATAACTAGTCGTCCTCCTCCTCATCCGTTGTACTTAGAGAGCTGTCAGACGAAGAGCCCCGTGCAGGTGCTCCCCAGATGAAAAACAAATCAATTTTAAAACGAAGACCAGGATCTTGCATCATCAATTCCTTTAATTTGTCACATACTAAGTCGACCTTGTGTAAGGTGTCAACAACAAGCTTCCAATTCGTTGGTTCAATATAACTTGTAGTAGAGTCTGCCTCGCTGATAACCACATCCTCCGGCCGTATTGGAGTGTAAAGATGTGTAAAGTTCTTCGGCTGTAGCTGAGGTTCAGGCTGGCTGGAAGTAGAAGGTTGAGTGTGGACCCCTGTCGCATCGAAATCCATAGTCATTCTACATTCAATGTTGGGGTTTTCGTTTAATACATACACCAATTTCTCATGCAACATATCCACTTCTGCCGAGTCTTGCAGATGAACATTCCAGGAAAATGGCCATTCTTCATCCGTAGTGGAGTCAACTCGAGAAAGAGTGCTGTCCGCCATGATAGCTAAGCAAGGAATGATGTGAGCTACAGACTGTGGTAACAGTATTGAAAAGTAGAGGGGGTAAACCAAAAGTATGTGGAGGGGGTATTTTCAAGGTCATTTAATTTGGGTTTTAAAAAAAAGGAAATAGTGGAGGGGGAATTCTCAAGGTCATCCAATTTGGGTTTTAAAAAAAAGGAATGAAGGTTACTCCTCTTCAGCCTCGTTGTCCCCCACATCCTCATTAGCCTCATCTTCATCGACGTCAGACTCGCCGTAAGGGTAGATCGGGGACATGGGCGAATATTGTGGTGATTGTTGACCGTTGTTATCGTCCCCTTGCATTCTGACTTGGGACCAATCATAATTTAAATTCATTTGTATTATGATTCCAGGGTTGTCCCGCAGTATTTCCTTCATCCGTTCGCAAATTGTTTCCAAATAGTGTACACTATCGATCGACAGTGTCCAACCCGTACTTGTACCGACATCAGTAGTGGAGTCAGCTTGGCTGATGGTGTTGTTGTCTGCCATGGTTGCTTGTCGGACAAGGAATGACGGTTGATGTGATGCTCATGCAGGAACATGGTGAAGTGGTGGGGGGTGTGGTGGAGTAGTGGGGGAATTTTCAAGGTCATCCAAACGGAGTTTTAAAAAAAAAGGAAAACTTACAAAGTAACATTGAAACTTTCCAATTGATGGTGGCGAGCGTTTTCTTCTGCAACCTTGCCGACACATGTGACTATGCCGTACAGTATGAAAAGTACAACCATAATAAGGCCGAACAATAAAAGATAGCCGTTGACTATCATGATATTTTCTGAGTGGATCTGTTTTCTTCTTATCGCCCTCTCCTGCATCCTCTTCTCCAACTCGTGGACGAAGTCACAACATGCGTGAGGACATCTTTCATCTGTTGGTAGGTTTGCCATTGTTGATGTTGTCGGTGTGGCTGTTGAAGATGGAATGAGGTTTCCAATTGCGATGTGCCATGTACATCAATAGTCAAGTGGTGGGGGTAACAAAGCAGTGGAGGGGGAAGTTTCAAGGTCATCCAAATTGTGTTTTAAAAAAACCTATCTTGTTACTGAGCTTATATGTCAGTAACAAGATAGGTGTTTTTGCTCTTTTACTTCTTTAATATAATGAAAAAATATACATATTCTACAATGGTTAGGACAAGAAATACAACTGCTAGTCAGCTGAAGTAGTCCAAGTTGTCTGGCTCGGTCTTCATGGACGCTGGTGAGGAAGCCGTCGAGGAGTGTCCAGGCTCTTCCTTTGACTGCCGGGTGTTCCGTATATTGCAAGCGTAAACTTGCACATTTATACGGTAGCCTCGTGCCACCATCAGCTGCAACTCCTTGTATAAGTCGTTTAGCTCCTGCTGAGTCTTGATGCTCACCTCCTCGTAACTTGCGCAACTGACGTTGAGAGACATCCTGATGTTGCTAGGTTGGCTGCTGGAGTAGAAATGAAGCCGAGGCACAGCGTTTGGAGGTACATGGAAAAGTGGTGGGGGTGATGGTGGTGGGGGTATGGAAGATGCAATTAAACACTTCTAAACTTTTTCCATTGATACAAAGGGATGGAACAAATAGCACAGGTGTCCTTGTAGTTTTCAAATCTAAACATTGGTGCTAGAAATCCAAACTGTTTTCTACCACCTTCCTGTACGAACCGTCGAAGGTCTCTGACGGCAGCATTGCCACAAGGCCTACAAAACTTTTCCCCGTCTTGGAACCTATACCAGGAGTATCCCGAATACCCTCTATTATCTTTCTTGTACTCCTCGATATCCTGCTTTACTGTTATAGGGATATTATCTCGTAAAGCCGTCTGGAATAAAGATGCGTCAGTTATAACTCGTTGTAAGCAAAGCTCGTACAAGGTGCTCATCGTTTGCTAGTTGGCAACAGACTGACCGTTTTTCGCATCCAAGCAGGTTTGAATCCTAGTGCGGTAGTGGGGGTAATTACAGTAGTGGGGGTAATTGTGAAATGCAAAGGTCAAAGGTCAAGGTCACCCGCGAAGTTTAAAAAAAAATGCAACATATCAATACGTGAAGTCTGTCACATATTGATATGTTGCATTTTTTGTTTTTTTATTTTATTTTTTTTTTTGTCTTTTATGATTCGTTTATTTATAAAACATTACAACAACAACATATGTACAACATTAAAACTTAAATCTAACACTGCTGCTTGTCAGCGATGTGGATGGTCAACTCTGTAGAATTGCTACCCGTGCAGCCGTGGGACACCAGGTATAGACACCCGGGTTGAATAGAGCGAAGATCTTCGTTTTGTAGAAGATGGACGAATCTCTTGGGCAGGTACACCTGGAACTTTGGTTCATCCCCCGGAGTAAACGGTGCCTCGCTGAGACTGCAGCAGATGGCCTCCCCAACTGTAGTCTCCATCTTCTTCATAGCATGGATTATGTAGTGCTTCTCGTCTTTTAGTTCCGAGCACTTCTTTACAGGTAATATTGTTGACTTGGAGTGAGCATTGAACTGCTCGACCAAAGTCTGAAGGAACTGGTGAGATGCCATGGTCAGGTTACAGATCGTCTTCTTGCTCGGAGATGTTGTCGTCTCGGAATCTCGAGTAATACTCATGCCAGGTCCCTGTCTGCTCCCCACTTATATACTCTCCGTTACCCCCACCACTCCCCAATTCCCCACTTTGAAGGTAAGAGGCGAGTTTATAGGCATTTTTTAAAGCGCAATGTCTATCTTTATCATGTTCTGGGCTTTTTGTACAAATACATATGGTTTCCAGCATGTATTGATAATTCTTATCCAATTCCACATCATTAACCGGAACATGAGTAAATCCTTCGATCCATCTTTTCTTTTCCAGCCCCTTTGTGTAAATATTGGTAAACTTGTCTGAAAAGTGATGCATAATGTGATACAAGTCCGTGTAACTTGTAAAACCATCATACCAATCGATATGATGGAAGTGTTTTGAAATCCATCTGTTGGTAGTAGCGGCTTTACTAGTTAAAGACGAATAAGAACATGGTGGTTTAAATAAAAACGAATAAGGAACACTTGTATTCATGTCCAAAAACACAAGTTCTTTTATAATGAATCTATCATCATTACCACGAAACGCTTGAAACTCAATAATACCAGGCTTGGACTTTACTTGTTCTTCTTCTCCCTTGTCCATTTCGAAGGTCACACGTCTGCTCATTACGAAGTCAGGAGGTCAACTGATTTCCACACCACGGTAGGTACTACTTTTATACCAGGCCGTACAGTTGTTGGCGCGTTGGTGTATATTTAACGTGGGCACCGTCCCCAATAGGCCTAACCCCACAAAATGTTGGTTATTGTTTTAAAAAACTAACCATTGTCATTTAAGTTTCCATCTTTATATTTTCCTTATTTTCATTTTCATCACTAACACTTGATTCTTCTCCTCCATCTTCCTCTTCTTCCTGTTTTACTGATTTCTTATGTAGTTGAGCGTACTTTTCCAATTGTCTCCACATCTGTACTTCATGAGGAACTCTATTAAATATAGAAGTATCCACAGGTCCGTATAATATAGGTGCGTCCGGTTGTTTGTCCAAAGTGTCTTCCAGATAATCTTTAATAATCGAACTTGAAAACACCAGTTGTCTCAAGTATCTTGTTATAGGTTCAGTAGCACAAGTTAAAATAAAAAACTCCTCTCGATTAAGTTGAATTTTGTTATCATGTCTTGTTGTGTCTCTAAACCGTAGCTGATGATCACCACGTTGTTTAATGATATCAATTTCCACATTTGAATCCAAAAGTCCTACTCTTGTCTTTCTTCCAAACATGTTACTACTTAAATAGCATTCTAGTAGATGCAAATGTTTCATAAACGATTCCCAAGCACTGTCCGTAAACAAAATCATTTTGGGTCCATGAGTTAAAATTACAGTAGGGGAATAATCTGTAGATTTCATAACACCGATTAAAACACTTTTATCCAAACTGGAAGAGATTGGGTAAAATATTCGCAAAAATACCTCACTCAATATGTTTGGAGAAATATTATCTTCAATATCCCTTTTTCTCTTTTGTATAGTCTTTCTTCTTTTACCTTTTTCTTCAACATTATTACTGGCGTGAAGTTGTCCGCAAACGTTTTGTTCACCTCCTTCCTGGTGACCTTGAGGATCTAAAAACTCAGATATCTCCTTCTCAATATCTACCACATTTTCAGGTGTACCACTAGGAGAAGCCATATTGAATACGATGCTACCCATACAACAGTAGGCAACAAACTGATGAGGAGCGGTCTGTACGCTCTGCTTTTATACTCGCGGAATGAAACAAAACCGGTTCTTACAATACATTTTTAACAATTCCAGTTAAAGGTGTGTATGTTACGATTTTATCATGTAGAATTAAACAGTATGCAGTTGTATTAGCCGGTATAGCATCGTTGAATTCCATTTCTATTTTTATATCCACACTTGAAGACTTTACTGATTCATTTTGTTTAGAACAATCGATTACAACTATTGGGTAGGCATCGAAATATTTGTCAGGTGGTAATAAAGGTGTATTTGTTTTACCGTAATATGAACTTTGGAATCTCGCGTACATATCGTACAATATACTGTATTTCTTCTTAGTGAATGACACATTTAAATTGTCGTATGGAAAGAATTGTGAATTTAAATAAACTTTAATATTTTTTAAGTCACAATGATCAAATTGTCCTGCATGTTTAGTAATGGCGTCTCTTCTACCTGTTTGTAAACCAAATATAATATACCTGGCTCGTTCTACATAATTCGATGTTTTAACAGTCCAAGTGTGTCGATCCGTAGTAGGTAAACTGGGATGCTCATGAAATTCCCAACTTCTAAATGGAATAACAATATCACGATCGGCTTTTAATTTTCTTAAAAGTAGCATTCTATGCTCGTCAGCCAATTTAACATGTGGAACCCTCCATACAATTTTGTCTAATTTTAATTTCCATTCTAAAGTCGCATCTGTAGTAGCATCTGCAGCTTTAATAATGTCTTTATCGTTAGACGATCTCAACAAAACTAATTCTTGTTTAACGTTTAATATTATTTTCCTATAATCTTCAGCAAAACCAAGCAGCAAACGTAATGGAATATGAAAATCAAAATATCCATTTGGATTTGGAGTGATCGTGTCAATCGTAGGTAATACCCATCCGGCAGGTTTAAGTAAATTGGTTTCATTGGGTGTTATAGATGTTAATCCTTTTAAAGTTGTCGTAATACCTACTTTTTTAGTGGAATCAACTGTTACACCTGATATTTCATATCTAATTTCATCAAATAGGAAAGCCATAGGATTATTTATAAATGGAACTGTTGTACCAACAGTAGTACCGTCCTTTTTAGTAACTTGTCCTTCAATATATAAGTAACTTTCACATGGTAGTGTGTAAATGTCTTGATTTTGTATGGGAATACGAATTTCATCGTTATTGTTTAATTTCGATGAAGTGTAAGGGTTGTGGGTGTGATATTCTTTTTCCCATAGGGTTTCGTCGAATGTTGGACCCTGCGCTATATCCAGTATATCCATACTCGGTTAATTTTAATCCAATTCTCTCTAAGAAACGAATGTTCTCGCGTGTTAACTCCTCCACAGCTGAAGAGCTACTAATGCGGTTTCCCGTAGGTTGTTCGCTTTTAAATGTTAAACCCATGGTTTTGTATTAAAGTGTCGATTTTAAATGTAATCTAATCGTAATAGGCTCTTCTCTGAAGTCTACCAAGTTACCGTCTTGATCCAATACGCTCAACACGATGTCTGAAATGAAAGTGGTGTTCAACGGTAGATATACCAGGTTTTGTGGCTTTTCAACAATTTTAAATCCAGGTGGTACACTTGGGTAAAAAGTATGTATGATGTGGGTGTTAGCCCCATCCCTGTAAGCACCTTGTATAATGTTACAAGTTATGTCTATACTATTGACTTTTAATATTGTTACTGTTTTCTTACCGGAATGTGTTACATCTGGTTCTAATACAGGCCCATCGTTGGAAAATCCTAATAAATCACCAATTGAGTTTGGTTGAGTGAAATCTATATAATATTTGGAAGTAATTTCAGCTTTCATCGTATTATTATTACCTTTTAATGTTATATTGTCTTTTCCCATTTTAGTTTGCAAAAATTCATTTATATGATCAATTTCATAAGAACCTGTGGGTAACCTGCACTCTTGTAAGTCTGTAAATTTTCCACTGGCATCCTTTCCCTTATAATAATGCAATACGTTATTTTTACCTTCCGTAACATTGGGGATAGAGTTGTAAGTTGTAAAATCCAATAGTGCCGCCTCCCAAAACCTTCCTTTTTGCAAGCGTAACGCTGGAAAAAGGATACTTCGTAAAGTGGACGATTTTCCTGTTAATGATACCGTATAGGAAGACATCTCAATAGTGACTGATACTTCTAGCTAGAAATTCCAAACATAAATGGCCGCATATTGAAGTATTATCAGGTTGTTCTCTTTTATAGTTATAATATATGTTTTTAGCAGATTTAAAGTAATTTTGAAGTTCTTTTGGTGGTGGCAAATTACCGAAACTATCAAAATAATATACATTGTTATTTAGTTTCTTATAACAAACCCAATGGGTGCCAGGCCCTTCAGTATTATCCAAATTTACAATTCCAGTCTCATTTTGCCACATTTTCTTTGGTAAACTGTCTTTCATAAACACACCGCGGAAAAATGGTATTTTTAAACAGGAAATATATTTAAATAATTCAATATTGGTTAATGCTTTATGTGGTATGACCAATTGATTTCTTTCATTTAATATGCACGATAAGGTCTTAGGTAAAGACCTGCCCCGTTTTTTACCATTGACCATACGGTGGGCTTCTTCCTGCCTTTTCTTGTAGATCGTCGTCTTCTTTTTATATTTCCTCCATGTTTTCTTGTGGTTGACCTCCTTTTTACTCTCCTTCTCCTCCTTCTTCCACCTCCTACTGCTGTTTTAGCCTTCATACCTGCTGTTACTGCTAAAGCTGCTGCTTTTTCTGCTATGCTAGCGTCACTTGATTTTACTCGTTGCCAAGCTATGTCCGCAAGCTTTTTGTCAGCTATTGATCTATTTTTTGAATCGGCAAACGTGGAATATGCGATATCGTGTTCTTTACAAGCCTGATCTAACTTGTTTATGCCAGGATCGCCTCTTTCCAGTCGTTTTTTCAATTTAGTTCCTGGTCCGCAATACTGATAACCTCCTGGTATATGAAATTCGTATGGTAATGCGTCTATTGCTCTATTTACTATGGATCCTACTGGAATTTGTTTTAAAGCTTTACTTAACAGAGAAACCGCTGTGGACGTGATCCCACCTCCTTTTCTTGCAGTGTCTCGATATGGACTGATGTACTTGAACGTCATTATTGTCCTTTTATAATGGCAATGTGCAACTCATGTGTTAACTCTATGACAGGTTGCACATAAATGAAGTCATTTATTGAGTTATTTACTTAAATATCAATATCACCCCAATCTGATGATCTAAACTGTTTCGTTTTAGGGTTAATAAAGTATTTATTATAAATTTCTCGTTTAATATACTCACCTCTCATGGATTCAGCATAAGTATTATGACCTGATTTTCCTTGAAGAATATCTGGTGTAAAATGATTGTGTAAATCAAATATCGCATTACCTAAAACTTTTACAAGAAAATTAACAGTGACAGCATTATCTACATGTTCAGGGTCTTTAAGGTTTGTTATACGTTTATTATTACAATTATACACTTTACTATCCTTTAATGATGTTGTAATGGTCTGTCCTACAGTTGCAGCATCATTTGCTTCTCTTCCTTGTGCCAAGTCTCTTATCACTCTATTTTTACATGTAAACCATCTAAAATATCGATCTGGATCTAGATGTACGGTTTGTGATAAAGCAGCTGCATCTTGTTTTTCATAACCCCATCCCATATTTGATAACTTTTTATCCATGCAATCCCAAGCATCATTTTTGTATGTTAATAAATTAAACTTTTCATTACCTTGAACAAATTCATCCCCTTGCTTCGATACTACTTGATCTTGTTTTACAAAAGAGGTTGTTTCTTGTTTTAAGGTTTCCATCATTTGACCCACTGTTGCACCATCTGATGGCGCCGAACCATCTTTAACATTTGCTAAACAATTATTAAAACAATCTATAACCCCTACATCACGTATGATGCAATGATCTTTAATATATTTTAGATTTACAGCATCGTTTTCAGTTTTTGGATAGCCTATATCATTAATAACAAATTTATAAAAAGAAAATCCATCTTTTGTCTTTTCAGGTATCAAAGAATGTAAATAGCGTCTATTTACGCTGTCTTTTGCATCTTTAGGGTCATCTACGTTGGATATACGTTTATTGTTGGCACTATACGTTTTCCCATTGAATTTTAACGTATTTTTTAATTCAGATGACAAATAACCTTTGTTTATCGCATCACCATTTTCATTTGGTTTACCAACGTTGATAATTCTATGATTTTCCGCGTCATATGTGTTATTTTGTAGTTTTAATGTTGGCGATATCTTTTCCTTTAATATTTTTAGATTTATTGCATCGTTTTCATCCGAAGGATCTTTTATGTTTTTTAACCTTTTATTACTCATATCATAATCTCCATCAGGTGTTTGTGGTAAACCAGCACTTCTTTTTAAACTATTGGCATAATATAACCCATCCGAGGAGTAACGTCCGAACTTGTCGACACTCATAGTGCAACTGAATAGTATTCTAGGGAGTAACGCATTTTTATGAGATTACCCCACGGTTTCGGAGTTCATCCACTAAAGCCACCCATTCGTTTTCCAATCCAGTATGACCCGCTTCTTTAGCTTCATGTATTAGTTTCATTCTATCAACCAATTTATTGATATTATTGTAATAAATCACATTTGTGTTATACAGTTTCTTCATTAAACCTGTACCTGTAACAGACTTGTTTCTTTTTCTTGGTTCTGTAGCACTTATATCCAAAGTGGATGACACAAACCTTCGTTTTACAGGTTTTCTTGGTATTATTGGCATTGGTTGTCTTCTCGTTGTTGGTATTAACTTGGATACAAATTCTCTATATTTTAAAGACTTTGATCTAAAAACAGGTTGGTCAGCTGAATACTTCCTCCTGTATGCATTAGTTTGTTCCAAAATCTTTTTATATGCTTCCATGTCTTTTTCTTTAACTAACAATTCTAAAGGCTTATTTTCAAATAATAATTCAAATAATCCTCTTGTGCCCTTATATCTTTGATCACCAACAATAATATTATCATGTTCATCAATGTTTACCGGGCTATTACCAACCATTAAACCCTCTTCTGTTAATCTTACTCCATAACTATGGTAGTTTTTATTAGGGTTTGTTCCAGCTAACATTTTTATCATGTATTTCCTTCCTAAAGGTCCTTTGTTATGAATGTTTTCACCCAACAAGCTTATGTTTGACGGACCTTCCCTTGCTTCTTCTTTTTCCTCTTCACTAGCAGTTGATACAACTTCATGTCCTCTTTTGGCTTTTACTTCATATAATTCTCTTATTCCACTATAGTCTGGTGATTCTAGCTCTCTTTCGGGTTCTCCACCGGTAAAACCACTATATGTAGAGGATTCCGGGTCTTCATCGCTAAAATCTTCTGATTTTACATTTTCTCTTTCAAACTTTGTAATAGGTGCAATCGCATCTCCTTCCAATACAGGTTTAGCAAATTTTTTGTTTAATTGTTTCAAGGGTTCAGTAATAGGTTTAAAAGTAGATTCAAGGAATTTCTCCCTCTCGCTAATACCTAGTTTCAATGCTCTGTTTTTAGCCCGAATAGAATCACTAAGTGATTTTATTTCTTTTACTAATTTTTCTTGGTTAACCATGTTTGTAGCAAGACGTGTTGTACAACAATGAATGTGTTATACCACGTTTAATGTATTAATATAAATTTATCAAATCCTATCCTGTATCGACCATTGTTTAGCGGTTGTTCCTTCATAATTGTTAGGAACCCATACTTTTCAGCCCAAGCCTTTCCACACAACTCTTTAAATCGTTCAAATGTCATATCCGCATTTACATGATCAAAATATATATGTTTTAGGTTGGTTTCGTCCTGTTTAAATACAATTAACATGTTTGCATTGTCTCTAATGAGTTGTTTAGGTATTTTGCTGTAAGTTTGGCCAATATAAATGCTATCTATGTTGTTATGTCGACCCATAGCGAAGTAATTCCTTATTGTGTTTTGGTTTTCACAAGATACATCGTCGAATATAAACACGGAGAATGGTTTAGCTTCTTGTGGCTGCATGACACTCTCGCTTGCATTAAACTTTAAATATTTAACTTCAGGCACATTAGTCAGTATTTTTTCCAATAATTGATACTTTGGTTGTTGTAGTGATTTTGAAAATACATATAGATTGTTAAATCGTAATCCTTTAGGGTTTGTAATCAAATTGAATACTACATTAGTTTTTCCACAGTTGGAAGGTCCGGTAACCAGACAACGAACGGTGTTTGGTAACAAATTGCCATGCTTCCCACTATTGAATTCTGAATTATCCACTGTGAGTTCATCTATATTATTAATAGTAAAACTCTCTTTTTGTGGTACTATCTCCATCCTTTGTAATGGTTCAACCTAAAATGATTCTCTATGGTTATATCAAATCCTTTTTAGGTATCCAAGAATCTTCCGTCTTATTAAATCCTAACCATCGTACTTTGACCTTATCTTTTTTCCGTTGCAACACCTTTTCAACTAAATATACATCGCCTACTGTTGATTTTAACATTTCATGTCCATAAAACCCTCCTTCAAGCAATTGTCCTTTATTATCTTTTAAAATATATGTCTCAGGTACTGTAGGTTGTACTTTGAATACAGTAAAAACCTCATTGGTCCAATTTGGCAGGTATCTTTTACTGAATACACCTTTATATTTACTTATTCGCACTTTATCACCCACATTAAATTTTTTAGGCTTTAGTTTTTCAACTTTTGGTTTAGTATTCGTTTTTATACGTTTTAATACAAGGTTTTCATTTTTACTAGTTACTTGGTTTGGTTTCATCCCGATAGTCCTATGAAATTTGTTATTGTAATCGTTTATAAGTTTTGGTAACATATCAATCCATATGTGCGATCCTCTGTTGGAAAACATTTTATACATTGCACTTTTTAAAGTTCTGTTGAATCTTTCGATTATTGAGGCTTTTACTTCTGAATTGGTTGAATAATGGTTTATATTGTGTTTTTTCATTAAATTTGCAAATTCCTTATTAAAATATTCTTTTCCATCATCTGTTTGTAAATGTTTAATAGTATGTTTGTCTCTTTGTATAGCTGTTTCCATTGCTTTTGTAACACTTTTGCCACTTTTATCTTTTAGTGGTAAAGCATCTGCCATTTTTGAAAAACAGTTAATAACAGTCAATATGTATTTATATCCTTTATTTTGTTTGCTATAAGGAATCATTTCGATTAAATCCGCTTGATATAAATCATTAATTCCTTTTATCACCGTATTTCTTCGTGGAAACTTTCTTCTTGCAGGTTTATGAAGTTCGTTGACAATTTGTTGCTTTAAGTCCTTCATATTGCAGGTTTCAATGTTTGTTGTATCACATGTATAATCACAATGAATGTTGTTTTAAATATTCACATCATTTATATGGGTCAAGGTCATCCAAACTTGTGTAAAAAAATGGGGAACACGGCGTTGGACTTGCCGTGTTCCCCATTTTTTTACGGAAGGAGAAAGGAATAAGGTCGTAGTTGTAGAAGGACGAAGAATAGGTTACTAGTTGATAGGGTTTAGAGAGTAGTGGCCAAAAGGAAGAGTGTGGATTTTGTCGGGCATAATGTATCTTTTATCATCCCGAGCTGACAACGCTTTTTTAATTTCAGTGACACTGTAGACTTGATGCTTGAAGCTTCGGATATTGTTGAATGTTGCTGATATCGTAGTATCTTCAAACAAACAAGTCTTGTAGTGGTCAAATGTCACGTGTTTTTTCAAATAAGATGTCTTCACTCCTTTTGCTTTCTTCACTGTCGGTGTGTTGTTCTCGTGGTACATCTTAAATGAATACAATTTCGCCATCAGCGCCACTATTTCTTCTAAAGGCATTCCATTTGCTTCATCTTTGAATTTTCCAATTACTTTTTTATATTTTTCATTAAAATTTGGATGGTTTTTCGGATAGTCAGAAAAATCGAAATCTTCTTTGTATGGAAAAGTCCTTAGGTCTTCATACATGTCCAAAGTCTTTATCCAGTAGATAAACGCGTCCGTATCCATGTATGCGACTCCAATGTTTTCCCTTCCGTAATGTTTAACCATTTTGTTATAATGGAAATCATACATCAGGGTTTTACTTATATCCAAAATCGACATACCTATGTATAACGGACGGTCCATGACTATTGTTGTTTTCTTCATACTGACAGCGACTAGATTTTCGTTTATAATCATGGATGTTCCGAAATTTGGTTTTTGCACTAATTTTTCCAATTTCCTAGGATCACTCACTAATTTTACATTTTTGTGTTTTCTTTTGTTCTCCAAGGTCTTCCCAAAGATGGCATTGTTCATTAATTTATAGAAGTCCTTTTCAAATGCTGTTGTCGCTGCAGCTCTTCTTGCAGTGTTGGAATCAATATATGGTTTCAACCAACAAGACTGGGTGAATTCAATTGCTCTATGAATTCTCACTATACGTAGACCCAATTCAAGAGCCTGTTGAACTACCCAGTAGTGAGCCACATAGCGATCCTTATTCTCCAAGGTCATCATCAATTTTGGCCATCTTCCTGTCGGTGAAACTTCAGTCTTGGCTAGGAGAGGCAAGTCGTAGTGATGGTCATGAAGGTGCTCCGGGTATTCAAAATCACAGTCCAAAATATAGCCTTTTGGACCATCCTTTGGAATCTGTGAGATGTCTCCGATGGTGGCCGGGTCGATCCACTTGAAGTCAGCGTAGGGAAGCGGATTTGACATTGCCCAACCATAAAGGTTGTTTGCATCAAAATAGCCAAGGTAGACCGATGGTTGTTGCTCGTCGAAGCCGGGGATGTACTTGTTGTTGGCTTTGACATGACGTGTTACAGCTTGTGTCAAACCGCCCCGTACACCAGATTCCATCATGAGCACCATATCAATATCCGTTAGAAGTTCCAGTCGACAGTTGGTTGACTTTAGCATAGCTTGCCATGCTAATCCTGGAGATGTGTACGAGTGTAGAGGGTCCAGTCCATAGGCGGAGAAGCAGGTGTTTCTGAATTCTTCCATCACATCGCACAGCAGAGTTACGTCCAATTTTATATAAAAGTCAGAATATTCCCCTAAGGTTTGAATGTTTAGTTGGTTCCAAACATTACATGCATGATTGTAGTCTTCAACGGAGATTTCACTTTCGTTTAATTTGCTGTTGAAGGCTTCAATCGGCGGTAGACTGGTTTCTTCAAATTTTTCTGTAGAAGTTATGTAATCGTAGGGGAACACTCCTTTCCGTAATACTAGGTCTAATTTATCTTCAGGTACAATTTTTCTGGTTTCTTTTAGGTCTTCTCTTCTTAGGTTCTCTGACAATTTGGCTAAACTAGATGCCATAAATCTGTAAGAGTCTACGAAGCGAAGTTTAATTTTACCTACTGTTTTTGAAAAGCTGATGTACTTTTCCAATGTTGTAGCAAGAACATCAATTTTACCGTCATCTCTTCCTAACTCCGGGATAATAAAGTGGGAGTCGTAGCCGCTAAGATTGTGTAAAACGACAGGAATAAAGTTTGGCAGTTTGTAATTTATATTGCATGAATTACAAGCAGCTCCTCTGTATAACCCTGTCAGGTGATCGTGATCTCTTACTTTTGGATTTTCTTCACTGAACATCTTCTTGCATAAATAGCATCTTGTCGCTAAGTTGTATTCTTCTTGTTGATTTTGGTTTAAAGGTTCCATAGGTACAATATTACCGAACAAGCGTTGAACCTTTCCAGCAATATCGTACAGTTGGTCTACAAAATACTTAGCGGCTTCTTCACCACGGTAGAGTATTGGAGTGGATGTTAAACCATAGTCTTGCAATTGGTTTTTAGACAAGGTTGATTTAACTAGTAAACAAAAACTGTTGGGCTGATGCAACTGATATTTTGTTCTTCTAGTCACTTCGCCGTCCGGCAGCTCCTGTGGTACTAACGTTGATTCAAAATCTGCATAGACCACTATTGGAATTCGGTATTGGTGAACTGTCTTGTTAAATTGGATACACGCTCGAGATGGTGGTGGCAGACTAATCTTCACTTCATAGTTCTCGTTGCAAAGTCTTTTATGTTCCAATAACCAGTCCAATCCTCCACGTCTTGAATCTTTCCAAGAAAAGCAGAAACATCTCTTGCAAACTGTAATCCTATTTACTCTTTTGGTCAATTGTTTTACAACTAAGGCTTCAAAGTCCTTTATCCATACATAATGGGAAATTTCACCCTTAGTTATCAATAGCAAGTCCGTGTGGTTTCTTTGCTCAACCTTTACTACCCGCAAAGGATAAACGTTGTTTGAATCATCCAGACCAAAAACATTCACTGAAACGCCAGGATTTTTCTTTTCAAATTTGTCTATGTCTTTCAATGTAACTGGGTAGGTGAGGCCTTGAAAGTTGTAGCGGTGTTCATTTTCGTAATATTCTCTACCAACTCTTTCAGGATGATCTTTAACATACTTGGTTAACATTGCATACTTAAAACATTCATTACCTTCATTTTGCACATTCCTACACGATTTAGTGTTTTGGATGTTCTTTGGTAAAGGGATAAAACTACTACCCCTTAAACCATATCCATGCTTGTGAACCCTTACATCCATACCTTCGATTGATGACAAAGTCCATCCAGATCCTCTTCCTTCATGTTCTTGAAGTTTTGTTATAAGTTCTTCCAAGCATTCTTCAATAATATCATCGATGTTGGAGGTGAAGGTAAGGGTTCGGTTTTTGGTAATGAACGCTCTCAATGCTGTTTCACCATCAGTATTGTTAAACATAGCCTCTAACACCATTCCAAATTTAATAAAATTTAGCCTTTGTAATTCTTCCCTCAACGTTTGACCAACAAGTTCCTTAGCCTGGGTTATGAATGTTTCCAATTCCAATTGAACGTTATTAATTTTGAAATGTGTTACAACTCGTCCTGGCAAGGCTGTGGTGCGCAGTTGTCTTACATCTTCCAGTTCTTCTTCTTCCATATCCTCTTCTTCGGTGTCCTCTTCTTCGGTGTCCTCTTCTTCAATAGGTCTTGTAGCAGTAGATGGTCCAGCACCAGCAAATTGAATCACACTAGGTCTTCTTCTTTGCATTTGCTGTAGATAGCTGTCCCAGTAGTCCGTCTGCTTCTGGTGCTCTTCCAAAAACCGGTCAATTGAGTCTAAGTCTATTTCATCCATGGTAATATCTTCTTTTCTATCTTCGTCTTCATGTAATTCTCTGTGTATGGTGAAAAGATCTTCGTCTTGAAAGATTTCCCCACAAATGTCGCAAAGAGCCATTTCAAACAGTTTGGCTTTGAATGCACACTCTGTGAATGTCCACGCAATAATGAGCAGCGCACTCCACCGGGACCCTTTATATCCGAGGCAGATAGGTGGGGAAAGTGACGTCATATGGAAACAGGTTATCACTCATGTGCTAAATTTAGCCTTTACACAACCGTTTGTAATACATTTATCAGTAGGCTTGATAAATTGATGATATTTGGTCTAGATTCAATAATTTGTACAAGTTTTTTCAAAGATGTCTGTTTGAGCAAGTTTATGTAGGTCAAGGTCATTTGGAATTATTATTTTGAGCGGGGGATAGAGCACTAAGCAGCATCATTTACTACAAAGTGCTCTATCCCCCGCTCACATTCTTTTTTAACTTTTTGTTTAAACTTTTTACAAGGGTGAAACATCACCATCAGAGTCGGAATCATCCTCATCACGGAATAGGTAGCGATGACAATACATAATTCTTCTGGCAACTAACATCCTATCCATTGGACGATGGGGAGTGTCTTGTTCTTGTTCTTCTTCTTCTTCGATTTCCAATTGGAATTCCATTTCCGACTCAGATGACGACTCTAATGTTTCGTAGGCATGCAAGTCCACCTCATTGTCCGTTGAACCAGCTTCGTCAGAGTCCGTTTCAATATCCATTATCTCTTCCTCCTCCTCTTCTTGATCAACCGCAGGTAGTTGGTCCTCTACTTCTATAATTTCTAGAGGTATAACCTCCAGAATAGAGACAATTCTGTTGCGATGGAACACGGTGTTGTCAAGTGGAGCCATGGTATGGAAGTGTTGTATCCATCCAATTTGCTTACCCTTTTTATACCCCCACCAACTATACAATTTATGTGGGTCAAGGTCACGTAAAGATACCCTTTGAGCGGGGGATAGACCACTAAGCAGCATGCTAGTCCATTGCCGCAAAGTGATCTATCCCCCGCTCTATTCCGCAGACCACACTCAAGTCCAAGTCCACATCCAAGTCCACATCCATATGTTACACTTTATTATTACTGCCACCAAGTAATTGTCACTCGCACATTTACTTGGTTTTGATAAAGGTACTGCACAAACTCCATATTGGTTGTTTGTTCGTTATACAAATGCATCATGAAATATGCAATCTTATCGATTGCGGCATTGTCCAACGGTTCGCAATTCACAAGTTCCAATGTGCCCTGGCTGGTCTTCTCCTCTATAAGTTCCACCACTTCGTTGATGTCTTCTTCCAAGAGGATGAACTCAACACTGAAGCTCTCCATTGTTGTTGATAGTGTCTAGACAAATGCTTGACTAAATGCTTTATTCATCAGTCCTACATATATACCAATTTCCCCCTCCTATTACCCATCCCTCCTCTACCTTTATATGGGTCAAGGCCATCCAATAATACCCTTTGAGCGGGGGATAGACCACTAAGCAGCATGCTAGTCCATTGCCGCAAAGTGATCTATCCCCCGCTCTGTATTCCACACAAGTCCTAGTCTTTACACACACACATAAGCCCCCAGTCTTTTACACTTACTCATATACTCTGTCCTCCCTGCCAATTAAGAGTTCCCCATGTTTGCCACTATTTTCAATTAACCTTTCCAAGTCCCAAAACACAATGTCCAAATTAACCAAGTTCGCTCGTCCAATTTGAAACACACTATTCCCCCCAAAGTCACTTGCTCTCACTTGTTGTCCTGTATACTGCTTCTTCTTCCACGCTACAATCACTACCCTACCTTCTTCAACAACCATTCTTTTAACGTTATCATACACCTTCTTCAACATCCCTTTACAGTTTAAATAGTTTATGGTTACATACTCCCACTCCTTACCAATGATCAGTGATCCACTCATTTTCTAGCGTTCCACTGGAAGGTTCAAAGCAGAATGAAGTCGGGATGTACAGACCCCCCTCTTTTATACCAGTTAACCGGTTGTCCTTGCTGTAAAGTGGGTCAAGGTCATCCAATGCTACCCTTTGAGCGGGGGATAGACCACTAAGCAGCATGCTAGTCCATTGCCGCAAAGTAGTCTATCCCCCGCTCTGTATTCTACACACACACACACACACACACACACACACATGTCCCTGTCCAAGTCTTTCATTACATACCCAATATATATTCAGTTCCTTCATCATCACTATCACTCATCACTGCTTCCACAAACTCCACAGGATTAAAGTTAAATTGTTTCAATTGTTCTTTTAAGTTTTCAATTTGTTGGTCCTTTACTTCTAAAACACTGTGAAGGTGTGATATGTAGTCCGCTGCCTCGTTGATGCTTGCTACTCTCGGATCGCCTAACTTCAAGCTGGGAACTACACCCTGCAGCCTGTAGTAAGCCATACGCCTTTCTTGCTCCTGCCGTTGACCAGGACTGAGCAAGCCTTGCCCGTCTTGGCTCACCTCCAGCAAGGTCCGTAGCATTGGAGCTTTGCAGGCGTTTGCCCGAGCAACAGTTATGCTGTGGAATGGTCGAGCAGGTCCACGAGTAGCAGGCAGGACGTTGGCAGCACGCCTTCTTGAAGAAGAAGAGGAAGCCTGAGAAGTTTTGCAGTTGGAAGCCATGTTGAAGTGAGGTATTCAGCTAAGCGATACAAAGCAGAATAACCAAACTGCACATCAATACCCGTATATATACACTTATCAGTGGTGGGGGTACTAGCTAGCCTTGGTAAAGTGGGTCAAGGCCATCCAAAAACATTACCAGAACGGGGGATAGATCACTAAGTGGCATGTTAGTCCATTGCCACAGAGTGATCTATCCCCCGCTCTGTATTTCACATTCACGCACACATTCATACATACACACAAGTCCCAGTCCAAGTCTTTACCCACACACCTATCCACTCTCATCCTCACTATCATCACTGTCCAACAGGCTTTCACACTTCTTAATCAGTTTTTCCCATTTACTCCTAACATAAAGTAGCTCCCTGCGAGTATTCTCTAGCATTCTGTCCCTTTGCTCTATCACTTCGTCGTACCACTCGATGATGTTTGGTGGAGTCTGAGTTGCTGCATCCGTCGTGGTTGGTTGAGACGCCCCGCTGCTCCGCAACTCCTTCCTCACAGGACCAAAGCCGGAGAATCGGACACGACTTCTTGACGAAGGCCCCGATCGGATTGGTCCAATGCTCGGGCTGGAGTTGGAGGCGACCGGGCCAGAGGTAGAGGCTGGGACGTTCATAGCAGACATGGTGGTGTTCAGCTTAACGGTGTAAAGCAGAATGAGAGGACGGTTGATCACCACTCCTATATATACCCATTTTTAGTGGTGGGGATAACACTGGGGGGGGGGGGGGGGTTAAAAGAAATTTTGCTTAGTCTTCCCGGTCATCAGTTTTACATACCTTTAGCACACCCATTATTTTGGTTTCTTCAATAACTTTACACACCTCAAACACCCAAGCAAACAGCTCATCTATGTTGTTATAATTAATTTTTGTCCAGTGTTCATACTTATGAGTTTGGTTGTTTATAATACATAGATAAAATGTAGACCCGTCTTGTCTTATACAATACTCAACTTCCATTCTATGCTGGTTTAGCACTTCCCAAGCATTGTGTTGATCTATCAAGAAGTCACCACCTTTGTAATTGTACCGTGACATGTTTACCACGGAGCACAGAAACAGACTGAAGCAAATGAACGGCTCATACAAGCTTAGTAAGAGCGTTAGAGTGGGGGTATCACGTGATACACAACATTAGTTGTAAGTAATTTATATGGGTCAAGGTCATTCAAACTTTGAAAAATTTTTACCTCCAAACACTTGTAGCAAGCTACAAGTGTTTGGAGGTAAGTTTTTATTTGTTAATGATTTATTTGTAACTTAGTCTTCACCCTCAAGGACACGGTTTGAGATTGTCCCAGTGACTTTACATCACCGCCAGGTTAAAGTATTATACAAGTCAAGTATTTTTTTTTTTTTTATTAGTTGACTTGTATAATACCCCTCTCCCTTACTTTAAGAGGGTTAAGACTAAATTTGGAAAAATAATTTGGAAAAGACTTTTAAATATTGTCCAACACAACCTAACAATTTTGGCTTTTTCTTTTTAGTGAGCCCATGTCCTAATCCATTTCCCAAACAGATCGGCATCCTTTTCTTCGAATTAAATAAGCCCCGGGGACAAAAAATTCTCTTTGTACCATCGCAGGTGGTACTTTCATTCTATGAAGGCGGCCATCACCTTTTAGAATGATTTGCACATTTATGTTAAATGCTCCATAAGCTTGAACAATGAAATAATATTTTTTGTCCCTCTTGAGCCTATTAATTTTCAGCTTCTGCGGACTGTTGGGGTGTTTGAACTTGGACTTTTCAGGCATAATATTAAGGCTATAGGGCTTTGGTGTCGGAATTTTGATTTTCTTATTCAAGTGTCGTTGGCAACGATCTTTTTCTGGAAGAGCAAAACTCGGACAACAAAGAACCACAGCCTCTCTGCTAAACCAAACATAATCGCATTTATCACGCTTGCCAGCAGGGCATTTAACACGATTACGTTTCTTTTGTGTTGGACTCTTAGTGTTTTGGAGCTTCTCCGAATTAGGCTGGCTAGAAGAAATAGGGGTGGAAGGGGGTGGAAGAGGCAAAGATTGGTCAAAAGGAATGGAGCAAACAATTTTGGGTGGGGTAGGAGAGCGTGTTAGGTCTATGGAGGGAAGTTCAGGGGAAAAGATGGATTTACGGGATGCTTTGGTTGGTGTGGATGGCATGGGGGATATGGGTGAGGGACATTGTGATTTGGTATAGGATAGGATTTTTTGGGTTCTGCTGTAGGGGGTTATCCTCGACCTGGACGTCTCTTCGAAGACTGCAGACTCCGATCCTGAGTCCGATAGCAGCGAGAGTGCTGGAGAGGCTACCGGGACTCGACCGCTGAGTTTTCCTGACGATGGTGGAGGTGCACCGGCCTCTTCCACTGTCGGCGGTAGTGGTGACAGGCTGGGCATGGAGGCGGGCTGTGGTGGCGGCGGCGGCGGTGGTGGCATCGTCAGGCAGCTCAAGATGTTTGCAGTCATCAGATATTCCAGGATCGAGGCGGAGGATGATGGAGGTTGAGTCGTGTCGGTTGAGGTTGAAGCTGGCGGGTAGTTTTTGAGTTTAAGGCCCATTTTACCCATTGTAATAAATGGACTTAATGAGAAGAATAGATGAGAATGAAAAAGTGAAGTTATTATAAATAATCTCAAGAACAAGAGAGAACCTGTCCGTACGGGAGCTTGGACGGGAATGAGAAGTGCATGCAGCCGGGCCGCCTTATATCCCCACCGGGGCTGCCACGCCCAGGATATCAGGGGTGGGGGAGGGGGTGGGGGTGGGGGTGGGGGTGGGGGTGGGGGTGGGGGGGGGCGGGGGGGGGGGGTGTCGCACTTTTGTCGGGGGGGGGGGGTCGCACTTTTTGTCGGGGGGGGGGGGGGGGGGGCCTACCTAACTACAGTAATACCTAACTGTTAACTTTTAAAAGACCTCTATATATATAAACTGTGTTAGTAAGATCTGACTGTTAAAGATTTTGAAAACTTTTATATTTAGGTCAAGGTCACGAAAAAACTTTAAAAAAAATAAGCCCCACACCCCCCTATGGGGGTGTGGGGCACTTGGGTTGTCATCGCTGTAGCCTCCGAAGAGACCCAACTATGACAACAAGGCAACATCCAATGTCGTGTACCCTTCGCCACGCGAGACTTGTAAACATTTACTGCATTTCCAACTAATAACTTTTCCAATAGCTAACGAAATGTCATTTACATATTTTGAAAAAAAAACTGAGGACGCCCTAGTGGCTTACGTCCTCGGTCCGAGTGCAGAGGCCATCGGCTCATTACCCCCGTATAAGCGTACAAACGGACCACCTCCTATTTCTCAGCCGCATTGAAGCATGCATGAGAGGAGCCTAACAATTATAAAACAAGTGGCTTTACACGGGGGGCCTACTCCCGTAACCCTATCTTTAATATTTTTAATTTAGCAATGCAGTAAATTTTTACAAGTCCTATGTGGGTCAAGGCCACACGGACATTAAAAAATTTCGGCCCCCGTACATCCATGGCGAACCACGAATGTTCGGGGGCCTTGGGGACAAAAAACACAAATAGCTAACAAAGTTTCATTTACATAATTTTGAGTTTCCAGAAGGGAAACTAACTGAGGACACCCTAGTGGCTTACGTCCTCGGTCCGAGTGCAGAGGCCATCGGCTTATTACCCCCATATAGGCGTACAAACGGACGCTCCTATTTCTCAGCCGCATTAAAGCATGCATGAGAGGAGCCTAACAATTATACAAAAGTAACTTTACACGGGGGCCTACTCCCGTTCCCTGTCTTTACGATTTACTTTGAGCATTGCAAAAGCTCAAGGGGGGATTGCTAAAACAAGCGTATACACTTTAGAAAAATATAACACACTTACAACACACAATTGAGCTCAACGTAGTCAATGCTGGAACAAGCACATACATGTTAAACACATATAACAAACAAGACACAAAGGATAAAAGACACACAGGAGACATAAGGTACAAGTAAAACACTCTCATATAAAACAATTCGCAATACCCAAACGCAAGCGCAATATCTTACAACTAATACAAGTCTTAAAGTTAGAGTAGACTTCGCTAAACACTGAAGGCGCCATTCAATGTTTAGTGATGCCTATGGCGGTCCGTCCCGATCGTTCACGTTCAACGCGCGGGAGCGGACTGCGAGCCGGCTCTGGCTGGGCCCCCTTATATCCCCACCGGGGCTGCCACGCCCAGGATATCAGGGGTGGGGGTGGGGGTGGGGGTGGGGGTGGGGGTGGGGGTGGGGGTGGGGGTGGGGGTGGGGGTGGGGGTGGGGGTGGGGGGGGGGTGGGGGGGGGCACTTTTTGTCCGGGGGGGGGGGGGCACTTTTTGTCCGGGGGGGGGGGGCACTTTTTGTCGGGGGGGGGGGGGCACTTTTTGTCGGGGGGGGGGGGGCACTTTTTGTCGGGGGGGGGGGGGGGTCAGGTAAGTTAAGTGGGTCAAGGTCACCCACAACACTTGTACTCTAAGTGTTGGCTATACCCCCACCACAACTGGGTCCCTAGGCTGCACAACACCGCTTCGCCAGTATGTCTCCGGCTTCCATGCGGTGCGCCTCGCTGTTCTCTAGCTCTCTATATGTAAGTAATTTTACAAGTTCTGAATGTAGGTCACTACACTTTAACTCTGGGACGATATCGACTTGTAGTATTTCAGTGTTTTGACTCAAGGTCATCACACTTTAACTCTAGCACATCAGTTATCGTACCAGAGGTGCTCAATAACCTAACTTGTAATGTTTAGGGTGGCGTTTGCACGCCACGTGGTATCGCCATGAGTGTCCAGTCCAGGTTTTAAGTTAAATTAATTTTACTGTAATCTTTTCCATTTCCGCTTCGTTTTGCCAAAGTTTAAGGTGTCGCTTAATAAAGTGGTATTTCTCTAAAGTTATAGGAGATTGCAAGGATACAATTAGTTTATTTAGGAGACTCTTCATCTTGGAGTTTAACACAATTTCCACTTTGACTTTGCTTCCACGGCTCTCACAGCCTAAGCTGTACAGGAATGTTTCTTCTAGTGCCAACTCCGGCCAAGAGAACAGTGTGTTCACTGTAGGACAGCTCATGGTGAAGTGATGCGATACTCCAGCGTACCACCTCACCTTCCCCCGCCACTGTGACCTTCCCCCACTCCTGCTGTTTCCCCCACCTCTTTTCCCTTGACTCATGCGCTACAAGCAGTCTCTCAGTATTGTGCGGACTTTTGTGAGGTGAAGCCATGTCGCAGGACAATTTAGGTAAGAAACTTAGCCGTGTTAAGACTTTATTAGTTGCTCACTGTCCACCACTCAAAGTTAGGAGAGTTTCAACTTTAGCTAAGTGGCGCAAACTGTTGCGCGGACACCCTAAGTTTTATACAAAACAGACTAATGTCAGTTTTACTGATGAGGATTTGTTTAGAATGTTGGATGAGATGACTTTTCCTTGCAAAATTCAGTTAGTTACTCCCATTCCTGACAGTTTGGAGTCTTAGTCTCTCAAGCCGATATACCTAGAGTACGCGGAGCCTGGAGGTCAGTCGCTCGGTGACTGTCGTGGGGTGCGCATCGGTGTCGGCGCTCCGTTGTTAGGTTTTCAAGGTCACAGTAATATCAAATTGTTGGTGTTGTGCTGGTTCAAGGTCACCTGAGGGATAACCGATTGCCCATTTAGGCAGGGTCATGTCAGAAACTCGAGTTTAACTTGGCACTTTTGCCGTTTCTCGTCGAAAATTCGCTCCAAGTGGTCAAGGTCATGGGGACTCTGACTGAAACTCGGAGCGTAGTGCGAGAAACGGCAAAAGTGCCAAAAAATTTTAAGTTTCGGCGTGACCTTGACCTCAGTGGCGTCGGTGACGTCATTTTGATGACGTAAGGGGTGATGACGTCATCAGCACGTCATTTCTGTGACGTCATGGGTGTGACGTCATAGAAATGACGTCATTAGTGATGACGTCATCGATGACGCAATCGATGACGTCATCGATGACGTCATCGGTGAGGTCATTGACCTCGATGACGTCATCCCTCAGGTGACCTTGAACTGGGCCAGCACCAACAATTTGACACTACTAGTTACAAAGTTACAGAGCAAAGGTATTTAAGGTGTATTTGTTTTACTCTAGCTTTGTTGAAATTACTTAACACCTAACATATGTCACAAACCCAATCTGGAAAACGATAATGTAACCTCAATGACTATTATAAAATGCTCATGATGTTCCGGTTTCGTAAGTTGAAGCTTATAGCTGTGCTATAGCACAGTTTCTATATTTTTTTTAGATCTACGAGACCTTATCCTTTTCCATCTCATCTTCTTCCTGCAGCTCCGCAGATCTCCGTCCGGCGCGGTGGCGGCAGCAGTAGCTGACGTCACAGCCGCAGCCGTGCGGTGTACCGCAGTGTGCCTGTACCGCGCGGTGTACCGCAGTGTGCCTATGCCGTGCGGTGTACCGCACTTAACCGCAGCCGGTGCCGCTCCGGCCGAGCTTGTTCCACAATTAATCACAGACAAATTATTCACTTGGCTAATGAAGGATTGCCCCTGGCCGGTAACGAGGCAGACACGACCTGCGCCGAGCCAGCGAGTTATCCCGCCGAGTGGTGTGAAGTGTGAAATACCGCGTACCCAACACCGCCGAGTCACCGAGGGATATTACGGCACTGGGGAAATGTTTTGCTCCAGTTGTATTCACCTGGTTGATGAGTCTGTAAACTGACAAGCACAGAAACGAGTGCCCTGTAACAGCGAGGAAATGCAAGGGTTTCTGGAAGCAAATTCTTAATTTAAACTGGTGAACTTTTCCAAAAGGCTACTTATTATTTGTGTT
>JAQYXR010000738.1:0-61224 GCA_030545055.2 Neoaliturus tenellus
TTTCCTCCCTCTTTAGAATCGCCATCAATTTTATAGTTAAATGTTATTTGATAAGGAAGGGGTTTTGTGGAGGAAACAACACTCTTGTTCATATTCAGCGCCATGCAATTAAATATTATTGGTGAATGATTGGTTTTGTATAAATTTTCCCATATTCACCAAGACTATATTAATATGCAAGCATGTTTCTTTTCCTCCTTTTTTCTAAGCTTGTGTACATCGTAGGAGAAATTTACGCATACCGTTAGAAAGGTAGTTTCCTGTAGATGAGCTGAATAACATTTTAATCTACGTCAGACCCTAGGGCTATGTCCTACGATCTTTCAAATTTTTTATTTTAATCTCATGGACGAAGGGTGACTGAATCAGCTTTGCTAGCAAATCACGAAGAACAAATGTTTCAGTCATAACATATTTTTTAACTATTTGGGTACAGATCAACTGAAAATTTGAATTTCAACCATTAGGCGGTCTCTAGTAATAATAATAATTTCAAGGGGAAGTAATGTATAGCAATTAATTGTAATCTTGAGTGAATCTAAATGACAACAGATTGTAATTTTATTTAGGTAGGTAACACAATAAGTAAGAGGTAATAGTTTTAACTGGTAAATCCCAAATTAGAAATTAAGTTTTAAATTTTGTCCCTCTTCCCGAACATCATCTTGAGATTTGTAAGTTTGTATTAATATTTGCTGTGGGGTTTTTTATGAGGATATGGATAGTTTTTATAATGACTAAGCATTAGGACGGTATACATTTTCTGTTATTAAAAATTGTATAACTATGTCGCTTTGTGATATTTATACCTGAATTATATTGTATGATTTTTTCAGACAATCGTGCCACGCGCTCCCAAGTGTTTGGCCGACTGGGTTGGGAAGTACGGGACAACATCCCTACACATATACTTCAGGAAGTTCAACGCTTTGAATTGCATCCTGTGATTGCAACACCACGTTTTTATTACTTGAGGTTAATAAACACTCAATAACTAATTACATTTTCCTATCTTTGTAAAACATTAAACTATAACGCAAAAGTACAGTATTTTTTTAAACGTTTCCTGAATAAAATTGAAATATGAGGGTAAATATTAATAATATTTGAACTACACTTATTTAGAATATTGTTTACAAACTCACAAAACACGACCAATAAACAATACATTTGGTAGCATAAGTCAAACGATTAAGACAATTCATAAAAGTTGTTTTCAATACAACCTTTTCTCTTTCACCTTTTACAGTTTATACATCTACAAATGCCTCATCTTTTCCATTCCAAAAAAAAACTTTATAATGTAGTTCAGTTATACAATGTTATACTGCCTTCGTAAATAAAAGAAGTCGACCTAAAACTGTTCAAGAGTTGAGCGCTTCTTTTCAGTAAAGAATATTACAGTGTACAGGACATTTTAAATGATAAGAACAATTTTAATTAGGAAATTGATTTGTGTTTTAGCGAATTTCCCATAGGGAATAAGCTATTACTGTAGGTCTCATGGTAAGACGTAAACCCGGGACCATGTTACTTTTTCGTTTTGAAGTGCCCAGAGACCAAAAATAATTGTCATTCAAATATATATATATATATATATATATATATATGTGTGTGTGTGTGTGTGTGTGTGTGTGTGTGTGTGTGTGTGTGTGTGTGTGTGTGTGTGTGTGTGTGTGTGTGTGTGTGTGTGTGTGAGTGTGTGTGTGTGTGTATATGTATGTCTGTCCTATACACGATAACTCTCGTAAAAACAGTCTGATCGAGGCCAAATGTGGCAGAGATGGTAATCCTACCTTTATTTGGATGAGTTCGTAAAGCAGATATATCGACATACCGGAAATGGTAGTTTTGGGAGGTTTTGTACACTAAATATATTTTTTTGCACTTTTCATATGTAAGTTGTACAAGTTTTAAAATTTGATTTGACTACTGGATTTAGCTAAAAAAAAAAACACACAATTTAGTAATATGAAGCTTTGCTCTATCTCCATTGTTTAACGAGATATTAAAGAGTCTAAAGACAGTACATTGTATTTTGTGGCTGCAATGTTGATCTTACGGATAATAAGGATGTGTTAATATTTCAAATATTAACCAATATTTTTGGATGAAACTTTGTATTTAGCTTCATTTGGCCGAGATTCAAGTATTCATGTAAAAATGTTTTTTGTACTTATCATGGCAGCAAACCTGCACACTCTTTTACCATATTAATCATATAGAGAATCGGCAAACTCTTTTATGGACAGATATTGATGAAACTTAGTACATGGTTTCATATAGTACAAATATATTTTTTTTATTCTTAAAATCTACTTTTAGTGTTTTCCATGGCAGCAAATCTGCATACTATTTTCCTATATTTATCACAAGGAGAATAGACATTTATTTCCCTATTTATGAGCGCGTAATGAAATTTTGTTCACAGGTTAATCTAGTCAAAATTGATATTACTAATTTGGAAATGCTGAGTACACAGGTCTGCTGCGACGGTGGTATTTTAAATGATACTGGCAGACATTGCAAAAAGTTATTGAATTCATCCTGGGACATTAAATAACCTGGGACCGTAGTGCAAATGGAACATTAGGCTCTCTTGTGTAGGCATAGCATTGTCACGCAATTTTGGTACCTTATGGTTGGGGAGACGACCGACTTTCTGTTCCCAGACGTCAGAAAATTCTTGAGTAATCATCGATTGGATTAAATTGATTTGATCAAGGGGAAAATACATTTAGGATCCGACGATCTCTTGAGGTTTATTCTCAAGTGTCTTATCTATAGGCTATTCTACCAAGTACGGCTGGATGATCTTCAGGCAAAAAGAAAAGTTCTTCGTCTGATTTATTTCCCTTATAACTGACTTTAATTTGTACTGTGGCTTTAGTACAAAAAATTTCATTTGTGTATGAACTAAAGAAAATATTTGTGGGTAGCATAACTGCTTTAAGATCTAATTTATTGTATTCGGATTCTGAGATAAGTGTATATCCTGCACCGTAATTTACCTTGAATGGCATTGGTCTATCATTCACCAGAACTGTTACTGTATATTTGTACGAATCACTGAAATTGGAGGACTGAGAATTAAATGTCTACTACCTGTGAGTTATGGTTTATGTAATTGAAACCAAAGCCTTCCGACCTACTGGTGCTAACAAATTTAGAAGATGAACCTGAGGTTACATTACAAGTTTTATTTCTTGGAAACTTTTCTTTTAGCAAAATTGTAATGCATACTTTAGTCATGTGACTATGTTGTGAACAGGCTTTACAGTGCAGTAATGATTGTTCTGATCGGCATTCTGAAGCACGGTGGTTATTACGGCCACATGTTAAGCATAGATCTTTAATTCTTAATTGTTCAAAACTAATCTTAGATTTGAATTTAGGACTGTAAAGTTTAGTTTTAGGAATTTGAAATGGCCTGAATGTTGATTGAAATTTATTATCATCTTTAAACTTTTTTGACTTTATTGATGACAAAGTCACAAGACTCACTCGTTCAGAAAGTGATTTTTTTGCGCGTAATCGCCAAGCTTGGAAGATTAAGCACAGAAAAAAAAAACATGGAGTGAAAAACAACTTTTTTCATCATATACTGTAAAAATATAAAAGTATAAATTAATTTGAAAATAAATCATTAAAATTTCATTTTCTGTTTATGTTAAGTAGTTGACTTAATTTAAATATTCCTTAAAAACAGCGGATATGTAAGTTGAATGAATGAAATGTTACAGATGTTTTCTTTGTGCACTTTTAAAATTCTACAGAAAACGCCAACTTTTCAGACTATTTACAGGCCGGAACACAGCAATTCTACGTGTGGTATAGTGAAAAATAATTTATCATCTAAATATATTTTGCCATTTAAATTGATGAGTTTTTATAACCAAATAAGATTAAATCCGTATTTAATTTTAAGCCACTGAGAAGCTATCCCCATATCAAAGGCCTTTCATGCAAATAGTTTTTTCCTAAAACATGGTGCAATTAGAGTTTTATGGAAGAAAACAACATCTTATTAATTATAATCCAACAATATTAGTGGGGTTTGGTTACTTTCCAAACGGAAGTCGTGCCAATTGCCAGCCGCTGCCGGCCAGCTGCCATCGGCCAGCTGCCAAATCAGTCGCTGCCGCCATATGCCATGTCATATAGCTTCCGGTGGGGAGAGGCTGTATTAAATGGTGGGGTGGAGAAGGGGTGAGCAGATGGTGTTAATGTTTGAAGTAGGAGTTAGTTTATAAAGGAGAGGGGATAATTGCTTCAAGGTCATATGGAGGGGGTTTTAAAAAAGACTGAACTATTAAGAGTTCAGTTTATCGGTGATTGTCATACAGGTCAGTCGAAACCGACAAGGGACCGAAGAATAGCTTCTACATCATTTATTGCTGTAGAAGATACATCTGGAACTTGTACAGGGTTCTGAGGAGTTGTTGAAGTTGAAATTCTAGGAGGATTTTCCCTTGGATGAGTTGTTGATGATATTTCTTGAACTTGAACATTTTCTTGGTCGGTCTCCATTATTATTGTAGTGTAAATTAGAGTGGAGATGTTGTTAGCTCAAGAGCGTAGAAGATAATGAAATAGGAATTATTGTTGGGGCCCTTATATAGGGAATAGGGGGGGTAAAATAAAAAAACTTGTTGAACACAGTCTATAGGTGTAACAAGTTCAAAGTTATTGAAGTGTAACATAGAACGTAAAATGTCGTAAATAACACTATCATCAACATTAACCTGCGAAGTTGTCGAAGAATATAATGGGTTAAAACTGTACTTCTTTCTAACTCTATTTAAATTAGTTTTACACTTTGAAATTGAAGGTTTAGAAGTACTTCGTAATATGTGTTGTGTTCGCAAAAGCTTTAATTTTAAACATTGTGTATTCATCATAACCGATGTGTTACATTCAGAAGTTAAAAGAAGACTGAGATATAAAATAAAGTGTAAAAGGAATTGAAACAAAACGCTGGAGTAGTAATTTTGTAGGTTAGAATTAACCTACTATATGAATGCTAAAAGTAACGAAGTCTATTTCATGGATAATTCTAACCTCAAAAGTAGTTAATGAAGTAGTCATAACGTAAAACTAATGAGAGATGATGACTGAGCGGATGCAAGGCAATGAATGTTCGTGGCGCGATAAACTACCCACTTTTATAGAGACAATAACTCCAGCCAGATGGCGGCAGATGGCGAGCAAATGACTGGTTGACCGACTTTCACCTGAGTAGTAAGAGAAGTAGGGTTCTGTGTCTATCCCTACTCCTTCGGGTGAATGACCGACCGGAAAGGTCAATGACCCCCCCCCCCCCCAAAAATGGAGCCCCCCCCCGAAAAAATGGAGCCCCCCCCTTCCCCTACTCCTTCCCCCACTCCTTCCCCCACTCCTTTCCCTACTCCTTTCCCTACTCCTCCAGGTCAATGGCCGGTCACGACCGGTTGCTGACTCTATGTGGTGAAACCAGACTAAACATGGCAGCTGCCATGGATAATTCTAACCTCAAACCTGCTGCGCATGCAATGAGTTCTCCGGATCGGAACGAGTCTATGCTATGCGCATGCGCCTAGTCCTGTATTACTCACTTTAGCGCTACTGCACATGGATAATTCTAACCTCAAACCTTGGTTTTGTGTTGTTGCGCATGCGCCGCTCCCCACTCCTTTACCTTCCGTTTACACTGCTGCGAACTGGACTGGATTGAACACTGTACTGGAGTGAAACAACTTCCCCCACTACTAGAAAACTGGAGGAGCGATAGGAGCTCGATCTTTGCGTCAGTCGCCAACAAATGTTCGTAGCGAAAGGTTGTTGGTGATTCAGCAAGAGGTTTCAAATATATAGTAGGCCTATATATATTTGAACTTCTTTTACTACGTTGCGTTTTTTAATGCAATGTGGTATGTGTGTGTGTGTGTTTAGTTTTAAGAAATAATTTGCGCATTGCGATGTTAGTTATAAGTTGAGTTTAGCATTAAGGTGTATTAATTTTTAAGAGGTTTTTTAGCATTAAGGTGTATTAATTTTAAGAATAATAATGGTATTTGATTGTGTTGAATTATTTGGTTTTTTAATAATGATGTGTTGTTAGTTTTAAGTGTTGGTATTACTAATTAATGTTGTTTTGCCTTACAGCTAGATGTTAGGGGGTAGATTAATTGTAAATTCAGAAGTTCCGTTGAACTTCACTTAGAAGGGGTGGGACATCCGCAAATTGCGGACTAGGTTTTTGCATTTTGTTTAGGAATATGATTGGGTGGGATTAGTTGGGTGGGTGTTAGAGTTGCGTTTCTGCATTAACTGTTCCAGTTTCCCTTGGAATTCATGGTTACGGTAGACCCGGACCGGACCGTTACGGTAGACCCGGACGGTCCAAACAAAATTCCGTCGATGTCCCTTGCAGAACGTAACTAGTGGGTTGGGAGTGGGAACCGTTAGGCAAACAGGGTGGTGGGAACAGTATTACTGTTCCCATCACCTTGGATCATTATAAATCTTGAATGACCTTGACCCACTTTTGGAAGGGTCAATGACCCCCCCCCCAAAAAATGGAGCCCCCCCCGAAAAAATGGAGGCCCCCCCCTTCCCCCACCACTTCTTCCCCCACCTCCTGGGCCAATGACCTGTCATGGCCGGCCGCTAACCCCTCTCATTTGCATACCGTTATAAAAGACGCGTCGGCCGCGGCTAGTGTTTCATTCCGATTCCAGACGTTACGCTGTGAACTTGGAGTTACAACGATGTCTTCTGTGCCAACTACTATTTCTACTACTTCTACTACTTCTACTAGTTCAACTTCAACTTTGACTTCTACGGCTGTTACTGCATCAAACAAAACTCTTCGCTTGAAAAACACTCCGGATTGGTATAAGAAGCAGCTTTCATCTCAACCTTCAACTTCTGGAGCTATTCTTCCGCCAACTAACTCTTCTAGACTTCGTAGTATTTTTTCACCGCCTTCGCCTTCGCTCTCAAAGGACTCTGCACCGCTATCATCTATCATGCCGCCACCGAAGAAGCCAGCTCCCCATCCTAAGACTCCTTCATTTGAAACTATTCTTCATCACCTTAGTACACCCATCATCCCACTATCACCATTGCCTCCTACCCCACCACTTACTTTACCTGAAGACCATACTTATTATAAAACTGCTCCTAAACCCACCCCTAAACCCACTACTAAACCCGCTCCTAAACCTACTCCTAAACCCGCTCCTTCAGAGCAATTTCGATCATTACAAGAAGAGCGTCGTAGGGCATTTAGCCGTCCCACTACTTGCCCTGAAATGCTTACTAGGGGAACTAAGAAAGGATCAGCTTGTGGGAGGAAATGTGTTAAAAACGAAAGTTTTTGCCGTGTACATGTAGTGAAACATATTTCTGGACCACAACTGACAGAAATCCCCACCGTTGAAGACGATCCTAAAATAATATCCGTCAGAGGAGAGAGGCTTAAGAAAGGTTTGAAATATTTTTTTGTAAGTGTTGTTGACCACCAACACATTTTGGCGAAATGTAACGGCTTAAAATATAAAATTAGAGTTTGTGAGAATTTGTGTAAAGAGAAGAGATTTAACAATTTAGATTCTCAAGACTTTCTCCTCAGGGATAAAAAGGATCGTATTACAAGGTGGGGACGTAAACAGTAAATTCACATAGTTTTTCCAAATTTTGCTAAAAAAAATAATGGGGGAGAAACACAATGCGTTATAGCGTTGTGTTTCTCCCCCATTATTTTTTAACACTCTAAGTCTCGTGACCTACTTTCATGTGAGTAGTAGGTAAAGGAGGGTTCTGTGTCTGTCCCCACTCCTTCAGGTCAATGACCGAACCAAAAAGGTCAATGACCCCCCCCCCCCGAAAAAATGGAGCCCCCCCCCCGAAAAAATGGAGGCCCCCCCCCTTCTTCCCCCACTACTCCTTTCCCACCACACCTTCCCCTACCACTCCTCTGGGTGAATGGCCGGTCATGACCGGTTGTCTACCTACATCTAACCGTTACACTAGCTACTCCAGAGTCTTCATTCCAATCCGAGAGGCCACCGCCACAATATGCTTACTCTATTAGAATTATGTTTGCAACAGATAGTTTTAAATATGGTGTTGATGGAACTTGCATTAAGCGATGCAAACCTTCCACTAACACTACGTCAAGCAGTGCATTCTTTTTATAAAGAAAATTTTGGAATTCTTCATTGCTTGCGATATGTATTTATTGATGGAACAGTTATGTGTTCATATTGTGGTGTGGCTGCACTCGTAAATGTGGAGGGACAAGTGGACTTTAGACTTCAAGGTGGAATATATGAAGATAACTATTATTTGTTTTACAAGTTTATGGTTACACAAGAAAAATGCGATATTTGCGCATTAAACTTGTCTGAGTTTACACACGTTGATGCTACACAAATTGATTTGGAAAACAACCCTGGAGTCCCTCATTTTTATGTGACACAAGCTCCATAGAGATCCACCAAACCCACCAAACGGCCCTTTTCAGGGCCACCTAAGACTTGAATTTAGGGATGTAAGCTATTTAGCTTACATGCAACTTAGCAGAAATAAGTTCTGCTACATGGCTAGTTTGATCTGTATAGTAGTAAGCAAAGGAGGGTTCTGTGTCCTTCCCCACTCCTTAGGGTCAATGACCGGACCTGAAAGGTCAATGACCCCCCCCCCGGAAAAAATGGAGCCCCCCCCGGAAAAAATGGAGCCCCCCCTCCTTCCCCCACTCCTTTCCCCACCTCCCGGGCCAATGACCGGTCATAACCGGCTGCTAACCCCTCTCATTTGCATACCGTTATAAAAGCTGAGCCGGCTATGGCTAGTGTTTCATTCTGGTTTCTTCCACCGCTCTTGTTGCTTCGTTTTTGCCAGTCTTAATATCTTTATTTTTTAAAATGCTTCCTTACCCTAATGAAAATTTTAATCCTTCTGAAAACGCTGATGTTTTTCAACCACCTGAAGATGATGTAGTAGATGATTTCCAACAACATTAAGAAGATGACAGTGAAGATGAAATTGAACATGAAGAAAATGTGATAGAAAATATGGATAGTAGCAGTGAAGATGAAATTGAAGATGACAGTGAAGATGACAGTGAAGATGAAATTGAAATTAATGAAATTGAAATTTTATCATGTAAGCAATACATAGTTAGTTATTTGAAGTAAGGAAGCTAATGAAATATTTATATTGGATTCATCGTTGGAAAGTGGCTTAATAACCACATTACCCTTTCCCCACCTCCACCCTATTCCTTCCCAATCCTTATTCCTTCCCCCTCCCCATATTTAAAATTTATAAAAGGTGGGGTATGAACCTCCAGGTTTCTAGTCTGTACTCGCACTTTGCGAAGTTAAGTACATCTCTTGTAGTTTTTTCTCCTCTATTTAAAATATTATTTGTTTAAAAAAATGCCTCCTAATGTGAATTACCATTTTAATTCTTCCGAAATTTCCGATGTTTTTCTACAACCTGAAGACATTTTAAATAATGATAGTGAGAGTGAGAGTGAAGACGATGATGATTATAGTGTTGAACTTAGTGAAGAACGTAAAGTTATAGCAATTGATCCACAATTTCCATTTGATACAATAGAAAAGTTTTTGGTTGAAGCTAATAAATGGTTAAATTTAGGATGTTATATACGGATTGACTCTTTTATATTGTATGGTGACAGTCATTCTTTCCTTGTCACACCAAATGACAGAGAACGCATGTTGCAGTGGGCACAATCTATGATGGAGTGCTATGAACAAGGTGTGGACACTGGTGGCTATTTTCTTGCACAAGTAGTGTAATAACAAAATTACCTTTCCCCCACCCTACACCCTATCCCTTCCCAATCCTTATTCCTTCCCCCTCCCCATTTTTAAAATTGATAAAAAGGCTATGAACCTCCAAGTTTCTAGTCTGTACCCACACCTTGCGGCATCAAGATGCTTACCAGAATTGATGGTTTCATAGCCAATGATATTAATGTATGGAGTTTAATAACAAACTTACGGATAAAAATTGAAGAAAAAATTATGGCAAACAATGAGCTAGGAGTTATCGTTTTTGTTTCATTAGTAGAACATTTTGAAATTTTGTATAGTATAAAAGTAACAATTAACAATATTAATGAACTATTTCTTTGGACAATATTTATTCGCAATAAAGTTGAAGAGTAAAAAATTATAGTAGATGTGACAGCAATGAAATATAACCTAGATAGAGAAGAATAGATACAAACCCCCCTCCCATTCCTTTGTTTTGCAAAAATAGTGGGGGTAGGAGTATATATATATAAGACTAAGTAAGCAATACATAGTTTGTTATTTGAAGTTAAAGAAGTAGTAAATAAACATGTTGTCTAAAGATACTCCATTTATTAATTATTTTGAAGTTAAAGATGTTTTTGAAAGCACAAATGAAATACAGGAAGAAAACATAGAGGAAAATTATAATGAAACTAATAACGATTCTACAATGGAAGAGGAAGAAATGGTACAGATTGAACAAGAACTATTTGAAGAAATGATAAACGATAGTGATGAAGACATAATTAAGGAAGCTATTGAAATATTTATATTTTATTCATCATTGGAATCACCCATATCACCTTTACTGTCTTCTGAATCTGAATCTGAATTGGACTAAGGTACCCCCACCATTTTAAAGAAGTAGTGGGGGAAAAATATCCCCACCACAATTTGAAAGTTGGTGGGGGAATGTTTATAAATGTGTTAAATATTTGTGCAGGAGATCAGTCTTAGGGAGACTAGTGACTGGAGATGTTTCGTAAAATACCTTTTGATCCTTCATACTACAATCTGTTTGATATACATCGTTTTCCAGACATTGAGGAGAAATTGTACAAAAAATTTTGTTCTCTACTCGATAAACCGCAAAAACTACCACCAAATACTTTTACCTACAAACTACCCATCATGGACAAGGACGATGTAAGCAAAATACCATTAGTTCAAGTAAAATTTTTGGAAGAAAAAATTCTTGTTTGTGTGAGAGAAGTGTTTCATAATGATTATTCAAAAAGATTGGCTTTTAACTTTATTCAAGAACATGCAGGATCTGAAAGAGAACAGTATCCAGAACCATATTACAAATATCTTTTTGAGAATGGAGCGAGTGTAACGGTAGAAGTAACCATTACATTAGTTTAACTCTCCCCACCACTGATGTCTCCCCACCATTGACATCTCCCCACTACTGACTTAAATTTGGGGGGGGAATGTAGATAAATGTGTTGATTATTTGTGTAGGAGCTCATTCTTCGAGAAATCGTTGATCAAAATGTTTCATCATGTACCTTGTGATCCGACTTCTTCCTTTAGGGAAAAACAAAGATTAAAAAGACTAGAAAAGGAAAGACAAGATAGAGAAGATATGAAGATGGAGTTTAATAGACTACAATTTCAAATACCTGGAATTGAACTTGGAGCACCAAGATTGAAAACCCTCCACTGGGCTGGAAGTTATATCAAATTTTTGAAAGTACAAGTTGAAGCAAGAGATCTAAAATTGAAAACATTAGAAATGGAAAATCGAGAATTGAAGAAATTAATATCACACATATCTGGTAATACAACAGTTCAAGAAGGTGAAGAAGAAGGAAAAGAAATTTTAGGAATCTAAGTTATCAGCACCCTTTTAGAGAATAGGGAATAGATCACTTTGTGGTAATGTAATGACATGCCGCTTAGTGATCTATTCCCAGTTCTCGCTTACTATCCGATGACCTTGACCTATATAAAAGTAGTGGGGGTAAAAGCATATAAGGAGATAGTTATGGATATAACTTTCAGTACGAGTCTAACACTATGGACAGATTGTTAGTTTTATGTTTACAACAAATTATCAATAATGGGTTTCTTTACCGTTATATAATAACATCAAATAAATGTGAAATACCTCAACCAATTCGTGAAATGGTCATGAAATTTAAGAAGGACAATAGTGGATTTGGTATTTATCTTGCTTTTATTTTTGAAGATGGAACAAAAATGTGTCATGATTGTGGAAAAGCATCTGTTTTAGACTTTGAACAATTTGAAGATGATGGAGGTAAATTAGTTCACCTTGTAAAAGGCCAAGTGATGAAATTTGAAACAGTCAAGAAAAAATGTAACATTTTTGCACAAAATTTGTTTGAATTTATTAAGTATAGTGCATTAAAATCATAATACCCCTTCTACATATAAAGAAGGTGGGGAAAAAAGAGTGGGGATTATAAAGTGGTGGGAGAACTTGTATAAATGTAGGTTGTTTGAAGAGACTTTTAATATTGTTGCAGCATTTGTTGAAACAACATGCAGTACGAAGTTTGCCATTTTAAAATTAAAAATATGAAGATTGGAGCTCTGTTGCAGGATTTGTCAAGTCTAAAGAAGATAATCAAAAATTGCTAAATGTACATTGCTATATTCACAATAAAGAAAGTCATGACAAAATAATGGCATATTTAAACACACCTAACGTAACATCAGAAAGCTCTGCATTTATAAAATATTTAAAAGAAGAAGATTTGGATGTGACCCTAGAAGTTTGGTATCTAATTTAAATTATCGTGGTGGGGGAAATGTAGAAGTTATTGGTGGGGGAAATGAGATAAAACCGGCAAAATTGTAGAACAAAATTCACTCTATACAACGATGGTGCATCCTTCCACAACACCACCTGTATTGGCATCTGCGGATTGGCATGAAAATCATCAACCAAATACTTCAAGTTTAAATTATTATGAAAATGAGCAGCCTAGTACTTCAAATTGGTATGAAAATCAGTTGCCTAGTACTTCAAGTTCAATTTGGTATGAAAATCAGCAACCCGCCACTTCAAGTGTAAATTGCTATGAAAATCAACAAATTACTACATCAACACAAAATTTGTATGAAAATCAACAGCCAACAACATCAACTCATTTTTGTACATCAGTATTTAAAGTATCAAAGCCCCATTTGGATTGTAATAAGTTAATATCAGCTCAATCAGGAAGAATCAGGAAAAACACATACATGAGAGAAAGGTGCAAGAAAGAAAGGATAGAATTTACAAAATTACAGTTAACAGTTCCCTCTATTAAAGTGGGATGTACTAGAATAAAAACTTTGGAAGCAACCAATGCATATTTGTTCGAATTGTTAGACAGAATTGAAAAGTTGGAGAAGAAGAATGAACATTGTAAAAAGTAAACACTCATTTCCCCCCCCCCAAAAAAAAAACAAAAAAAATAATAAAATAGCAAAATGAAAAAAAAGTAGATGTAGAATAGAGAGCGAGGAATAGATCACTTTGTGGTAATGGACTAACATGCCACTTAGTGCTCTATTCCTCGTTCTCACGTTATATTGGATGACCTTGACCTACATTAGTAGGGTGGGGGAAATTGAAAATGGTGGGGGAAAGTGTATAAAGGACGAGCCTACTATAGAGGAATCACTCTGAAAGCAAACTTGTCACAAGTATGGACTTGACACAAGCAAAGAAGATAGAAAACAAAGATTTCGAGAAATGGCTAAAGTCAGAGAGTCAAGAATAAGGTTGAGATTTTACAAAATACAGAGATTGATTCCCGGTGTTAAGATAGGAGAAGTAAGATCAAGAACGGTAGACATGGCGGCTGATTACATCAGTTACTTACATTCGGAATTAATGGTAAAGGAAGCAAGAATAGAAGAGCTGGAGCACAAGATAAAACAACATATTGAAACATCGAACAGTCAACCTATAAATTTTGTAATAAAAGAAGATGTAAAAGACTTAAATTAAACAAAAAAATGAACTTGGACTTTGGTTATTGATTGGACACTTCTTAGAGAATGGGGAATAGATCACTTTGTAGTAATGAATCATCATGCTGCTTAGTGATCTATTCCCAGTTCTCGCTTAATCAAAAATGACCTTGACATACTTACCAAAATATCATATAAGCCGGATCAAAAACAGTTATTCCTCATTTACTGGAAATGGCTCCTGTGGACAACACCGATTATCCAAGGAAATCTCTGATTGAAATATTGTATAAAATTCAACTAGAGGATTTAAATATGGAAGAAGATGAAAATAACAGTGAAACATCAGAAGTAGAAACTATAAATGATATGGATGTGGATGTAACAACATCAGAAGAAGAAAATGCCAATGATGTGGAGAATGAAAATTTGGATATGGATGTAGTAATATCAGAGTCTTCGTCACCATTTGAATATGAAGAAATACATATTGAAACTCCAATTCATATAGAGAATACTAATGAAGAATCTGTTTGTAGAAGATTAATATTTTGTCCAAGACGTTTGTTTTATTCTGAAAGTGAAGAAGAAGAAGAAGATGAAATAGTAGTGGGGGAACTATTATAAAAGAAGAAAAGGGAGAGCTCATTTCATTTCTTAGCGAAATTTTGAAGAGTGAACACCACCAAACATGTATCATTGCGATAAATGTTTGGAATCATTTAACGATGATATTCTGTTAGAAATACATAAAGAACTAATTCACAACAACACAGAAGAACAAGAAGAACAAGAAGAACAAAATGAAATAACAGCAAGACCTACAACAACTTTACCAAATTTACAAGTATCAGCTTTATCCGGAAAGGTAGTAATGCATCATAAGATTCAAAATGAAGATTTAAACTTAGAAGAATTTATTAGAGAAGCAAAACCAATCATCAGTAGAACTTTAAAAGAAGAATTAAAAAGATTAAATTTCTCAAATTTGGTTTACTACTAGAAGCTATGTTTATAAATGTACAAGAAGAATTATCACCAAGAGGATTTATAACTAAAAACCAAACTATCATAGGAAGTTCAGACATTGATTCAATAGTTGAAAAATGTATAGAAGAAATATTAACTAAAATTCAGGAACATGAAGGACGAGGATCAGGGTGGAGTCTTATAAGTATTGAAGGATTAAATATGAGTTCATAAACATGGATATGGACTAATGGGATCTAGTTATATTCGTTTGCCAAAAATAATTGAGGATACAAGATCATGTGTTAATGTGAAAAATCAAGATAACGAATGTTTTAGATATGCAATGACATGTAAATTTGTACCAAATCATTGGAATGAACCAAACCAGCACTATGAAAATCAAAGATATAGATATAACTTTCAAGGAATTAGTTATCCTGTATCACTAAAAGATATATCAAAATTTGAGAAGAAAAATCCCGGCACATCTATTAATGTTTTTGGATTAGATAGTTCAAATAAAGTTTATCCTTTACGTATTGCTAAAGAAGAGCTAGCAGATCATACAGATTTACTACTACTAACGCAAGGAGATGTATCTCATTATGTGTATATAAAGAAATTTGACTCTCTTGTTAACAAACAACTTTCAAAAAATCGAAACAAAAAGGTGATTTGCAAGAGATGTTTTAATTTTCAACGAGAAGGAAGACAAGGAATAGAATGGTTACAAGAGCACAAAAGATTATGTAACAATAATTATGAAGCAAAAATTATTTTACCATCAGAAAGCAGAGCATTTGTTACATTTCAAAAGGTTCATCATCAATACCGTATCCCTATAGTTGTATATGCGGACTTTGAATCAACACTAATTCCTATAGAAGATGAAAATTGTGAAGCTAGAAAAAGTGTCAAATATCAAATACACAAACCAAATAGTTTTTGTTTAATGGTTAAATCAACATTATCAGAAGAACATTTAAACCAATATGGATCAACTTCAGAACCTCTAGTATATCGTGGTGAAAATGTGGAAACAATATTTCTTGACCATTTATATTTAATAGCTGAAAATGTACAAAGATTATATGCAAATATCGTGCCAATGAAACCAATGGAGGAAGAAGAAGAAATTCAACATGAAAATGCAACTCACTGTTTCTTATGTAAAAATGAATTTACCATTGACAATTATAAAGTTAAAGATCATGACCACCTTACAGGTTATTACAGGGGTTCTGCTTGTAATAAATGCAATTTGAGCTATCGTTTACCACTATTTATTCCTGTGGTTCCGCATAACCTCAGTGGGTATGATGCTCATTTTATAATACCTGAATTAGGAAGAGACAATGGTTCAATAGATGTGTTGGCTGAAACTTCAGAAAAATTTATAAGTTTCTCTAAAACAGTTGGAAATGTCAAATTAAGATTCTTAGACTCCTACCGATTTATGCCGTCAAGTTTGTCTAAACTTTCTGAAAATTTAAGGAAACAAGATTTTATTGAAACAAAGAAGATTGTTAGTAACGACAAACTGGATCTAGTACTTCGGAAAGGTGTTTTTCCATATGATTATATAGACAGTTTAGAAAAATTTAATGAAACATCACTTCCGCCAAAAGAAGAATTTAAAAGTAAACTATACGACATGGACATATCTCAAGAGGATTATGATCATGCATGTAAAGTATGGAATGAATTAGGATTTACAACATTGGGAGAATATTCAGATTTTTATGTTAAATTAGATGTAACTTTACTATGTGATATAATGGAAGAATTTAGAAATACATGTTTTGCAGCATATGTATTGGACCCTCTTCATTCATATACTTCACCTGGACTAGCATGGCAAGCCATGTTGAAAGAAACAAATTGTAAATTACAACTTCTTACTGATATAGATATGGTTTTGATGTTAGAATCAGGAGTTCGAGGGGGATTAACACAAAGTGTAACCAGACATGTTAAGGCCAATAATAAGTATCTGCCCGATTATGATGCATCAAAACCAACAACATTCCTAGGTTATTTCGATGCAAATAACTTATACGGATGGGCAATGTCAAATCCCCTTCCATATGATAATTTTAAATGGATAGATCCAGAATCGATTGGAAACATAATGGATATACCAAAGCATGGTGAAACTGGTTACATTTTTGACGTCGATTTTGAATATCCTGAACATCTTCATGATCATCATTACGATTTACCACTTCTTCCAAAGACTGAAATTTCCCCTACTGGAAGATGGCCGAAATTATTAATGACTTTAAACAATAAGTCTAGGTATGTTGGACATTATTGGATGATACAACAGGCTTTAGACTTGGGATTAAAAATTACAAAAATTAATCGAATACTACAATTCTCTCAATCTTGTTGGTTGAAACCGTACATCGACAACAACACAAGAAGAAGAGCTGCTGCTACATCAAGTTTTCAAAAAGATTTCTTCAAACTGATGAACAATGCAATATTTGGCAAGACTTTAGAAAACAAAAGGAAACATAAGGATATCAAATTAGTAACTGATCCAGTAAAATTACAGAAATTAGTGCAACAACCAAACTTTAGTTCATCCTTAATTATAAATGAAAATCTTGTCGTCATTTCTATGAACAAAAAATCAGTTGTATTGGATCGTCCTTTATATCTTGGAATGTCAATATTGGATATTTCTAAAACACACATGTACGAGTTTCATTATAAGAAGATGGTTAATTATTATGGAAGAGATAACATTGGTATTGCATATATAGATACGGATGCACTTATTTACTGGATTAAAACAAATGACATGTATGAGGATTTACGGACCTTTGTATATAAAGATGATTTTGATTTTTCCGATTATCCTAAGGACCATCCAAATTACGACTATGACAAAAACAAAAAAGTATTGGGAAAATTTAAAGATGAAACAAATGGTGTGCCGATGATGGAAATTGTAGCATTAATGTCTAAACTGTATTCATTTCAACTGTACATAAATGAAAGGAACGAATATCAAGTCACAAAGAAAGCTAAAGGAATAAAGACATCTTTCCTAAAGAAGAACGTACAGTTTCAACACTATAAAAGATGTTTGTTTGAAAATGTTGAAACAACTGCAACATTCAACACTATTAGAAGTTATAACCACCAACTTTTTAGTGTCAAACAAACAAAGTGGGCATTAAGCTGCAAAGACGACAAGCGACATATTTTAGAAGATAAAATTAATACTCTACCATTTGGCCACTATTCCTTAAACCCTATTGACGAGTAAACCTATTCTTCGTCCTTTACCTTCTTCCTTTTTCCTTTCCGTAAAAAAGAGGGAACATGGCAAGCCCAATGCCATGTTCCCTCTTTTTTACACTAATATAAAATGACCTTGACCCATATTTCAACTATATATAAGAGAATAAACCATTGTATGGATCAGTATTTCTACAAACGGTGTACAAGCAACACTTTAAGATGGAAAGTGTAAAGGATAAGATTGTAAATTAACTACATAAACCAGCAAGAAGAAGATTTCCAAGAAGAAGTACAATCATTAAAGGAATGAATGATCTTTACCAAGCTGATCTCATTGAAATGATACCACACAGTAAATTAAACAAAGGATTTAAATATATTTTAACAATCATAGACTGTTTTACTAAAATAGCTGATGCTTTACCATTGAAGGACAAGACTGGTAAAAGTGTTACTAAAGCTATGGAAACAACAATACAAAGAAATAAATTTAAAATTAAACATTTACAAACGGATGATGGAAAAGAATATTTTAATAAAGATTTTGGAGCTTTGATGAAAAAATATAAAATAAATCATTATTCTACAAATTCTGAAGTTAAAGCTTCAATAATTGAAAGATTCAATAGAACATTAAAAGGAGCAATGTATAAACAATTTTCAAAACGAGGATCGTATGTGTGGTATGACATATTACCACAACTTATAAAAGAGTATAACAACAAATATCATCGCACCATAGGAATGAAACCTATCCAAGTAAACAGTGCTAATGCTAAAATTGTATTACAACGCATAAAAAATAATACAACACCAAAAATAGAAAAGTTACAACCAAAAAAGTTTAAGGTTAATGATAAAGTTCGTATAAGCAAATACAAAGGTGTATTTAGTAAAAGATATCTGCCAAATTGGACTAATGAAGTATTTACAATTTATAAAGTGCAACCAACTATACCTGAAACCTATTTATTAAAGGATAACAAGGGTGAATTACTTCAAGGTGGATTCTATGGACATGAGTTGTTAAAATCAACAGTTGGTGATGTATATCTTGTTGAAAAAGTTTTACAAAGGAAAAAGGATATGGTTAAAGTTAGGTGGTTAGGATTTGATAAAAGTGAAGACTCTTGGATTCCTTCAAAAGACTTGGTATAGTTATTTAATAGCTCATTATGTGTTTAACCTTTAAACAAGATGGAGATTGTACAACAAAAAGATCGATTTAATATTAATAATATTGATGAATTGACAGTTGACAATAATAAGTTAAATCATGGTAAACATGGTGAATTACTACCAAATACGATAAGATGTTTAATAACTGGTCCTTCAAATTGTGGAAAAACTAATGTTGTCTTTAACCTTATAACTAATCCTAAAGGTTTACGCTTCAACAATATATATATTTTTTTCAAAATCATTGCAACAACCAAAATATCAATTATTAGATAAAATACTTGCAATTGTACCTGAAGTTAATTTCTACAAGTTTAATGCCAGTGAAACAATAATGCAACCAAGTGAAGCAAAACCATTTTCCATTTTTATATTTGACGATGTTTCTTGTGAAAATCACGATACTATAAGAAATTATTTTGCTATGGGAAGACATAATAATATTGATAGCATTTATATTGGTCAAACATACAGTAAAATTCCAAAACAACTTATAAGAGACAATGCAAATATGTTGATCATCTTTAAGCAAGATGAGACAAATTTAAAGCATATATATAATGATCATGTTAATGCGGATATGCCATTTGACAAATTTAAAGAAATGTGTGGTAAAGCATGGAATGAAAAATATGGATTTCTTGTTATTATGAAAGAAGAAGATATTAAAAATGGTAGATATCGTATAGGATTGGATAAATTTGTATTAATACGTTGAACTACCTATGCTACATCTAGTAACACGTTGAACTTCACAGTGTAAACATGGTGAATCAAGAAAAACTATTAAAAGAAATAAAATCACTCAGTGATTCTATTAGGATAAAGAATCGTGCATTAAGGATGGGTTTAAGTGAAAGAGAAGAATTTTTAGAAAATACATTTAAACCTATCACGGAACCTTTAAAACAGATATCAGAAACTATTGGTAAACCTCGTTATGAAGGAGATGTTTTACTACCAGTTTCTAAACAAGAAGTACAAGCATTAAAAAAAGAAGATTATGATTCATATACAAGTGCTAGTGAGCAAGAAGAAACAAAAGAAGAAGAAGAATCAATTGTTGAAAAGGAAGAACAGCCAATACCTGAAGCAGAACAATCTATTCCAAATTTAACTCAATTGAGTAGTGATATATTACAACATGGACCTCTTGGACGAAAATATATAATGAAAATGTTACATGACATGAAATCAAATCCAAATGTAAGTAAATCACATGTATATGGAGCAAGAATTGATGGAAATGAATTGAAAATTGGTAACTCTAAGCTTGAAGTAACTCAAGACGATTATATCATTATTGGTGATCATAGATATAAAGGAACAAAAGGATTATATGAATTAATTTTTAAAAATATACCAATAAAATATTCGGCAAAAGATTAAATACTTTTAAAGAAATTTTACAAAATACTAACGCTCATAAAAGAAACTACTCAAAGGATGCAATGATTAATCGTTCACGTGCAACAAAATATAATATTGTTATACAAAAATTGTTTCCCCCACGAAAATTACCAACATTACGTACCACACCGGCTGTGAGACAACCTTTAAAAAGAAAATCTTTATCACTTATGGATTTATCACTTCTTGAACAACATGGTAAAAAGAGTAAAGGAGATACTTCAACATCTGGTAAAGGATTAATGAAAAATCTATACAATACAAATGTTATCTATTACAACGACATCAATAAATTAGTTGACAGAATGAGACTATTGCATGAAGCTATGGAAGCCGGTCATACTGGTTTAAATAATGAATGGGTGGCTCTAGTTGATGAACTTAAAAATCGTGGCATAGTTGTATAATTGTCCGCAAATATAAAGAAGTTACAAGTATAAGATGTATCAGTTCTAACATGAGCGTCGACAAGTTCGGACGCTACTCCGCATTAGGAGTGCAAGTTGGAGAAGACAGAAAAAGAAGCGGATTACCGCAAACACCTGAAGGCTACTATAACATAAGTAATAAACGTTTAAAATTAGTTAAAGATCCAGAAGAAGATACTGATGGAGCAAATTTAAAGACAGTAAAAGAAGCTACTTCAACATCATTGAAATTACATAAGAATACTTATGATGTTAAATCACATAGATTAATTAATGTTGGTAAACCAACTGAAGGTTCTGATGCAATTACTAAAGATTACTTATCATCTGAACTTTCAAATACTTTAAATTTGCAATGGGGTAACAACTTAAAAGATGGACAAACATATGATGCTGGAAATTATAGAATAACCAACGTGGGAAATCCCAAAAATGATAAAGATTCAGTTAATAAAGAATATTTACATTCTATAATACCGGAAAAAACTAAACATGGATATTCTTTTTATAAATTTATTATAAATGACATTGGATACCCAAAGGAAGACGGTGATGCTGTAAACCTAAAATACATCAAGGACAACTGTATTTTACAAGATGTTAATGAAATCGATTGTCATGGTAAAACATTGACAAATGTAAAGTTTTGGTTCTCAACCAAAAGATGCTGTTACTATGGAACAATTATCTAAAGAATTAAAAAAGGAAACATCCAATTTTGTAAAACATGAAGATCCCGTGTTAAAGCGGGGAGATAAATTTATACATGGAAATGAAAAGTTTAATTTAATGCAAGGAAATAATGATGAATGGGATGCAGGACATAAAACAATAACAAATGGAAGATTTGGTATAAAAGATTCAGATGTACCTCTAATGGTACAAACATTAATTGCGAGTGGTGGTGCATTAGGTACATACAATGGTCGTAATATAAGAATAAAAGATATTTATCCTGGTTACGAAGAAAATGATTGTGTTACAATGAAACAAACAATAACTTGGGATAAACACTTTTGGACCCAATATGATGCAAAGATGAAGAAAATAATTAATATTTTACCAGGTGAAGATTCAAATGATGCTGCTACTATTGGACAAGTCATAAAAACATCAAAAAGTGATTCAACAGCTTACACATGTAATGATAAACGTATTATGCAATTACATGATCCTCAACATCCAAAAGATGCTGTAAATTTAGATTGTTTAATAAGAATAGTGGGCAATTTACTTATTGATACCCATAATCATATAGCTAGTACAACGAGTCACGTGATAATTCAACCCGATGAACGGGAAGCTTGGATTAAAAATAGAATTATAAATCAGTATATCATTAATTTGAATAACTAAGTGTTTAAATATATAAAATTATACATAACTTATTCATTTATGTAAAGTATCTTGTGGAGTAAACACGCCAGTTTATATAAGACTACATAATGAAGGCTGTATCACTCAGTCATCATCAAGACAGCAACAAGAGAGGACTTGGTATAACTTCAGCTGCGTTATCCCTGCTTAAACGGATACCTGTTGGTGCTATTGTAAATCGAGCGATAGACGCTCTACCATACGAATTACATATTCCTGGAGGTTATCAATATTGTGGACCTGGAACTAAGTTGGCAAAACGTTTAGCAAGAGGAGATCCTGGAATTAATAAATTAGATCAAGCTTGCAAACAACACGATATAGCATATTCAAAGTTTAAAGATTCTACAAATAGATCAATAGCAGATAAAATTCTAGCAGAAAAAGCTTGGCAAAGAGTAAAATCAAGTGACGCAAGTATTGCAGAAAAAGCAGCGGCTTGGGCAGTAACAACAGCCATGAAGACAAAAGCTAAGTTTGGTGGTGGAAGACGACGTCGCAGAGGAAGACCTGCAAAAAGAAGAGCTCCCAAAAAAGGTGGAAATATTAGAAAGAGACGTCGTAGAACTCGTAAAGCAAAAGTAAAAAAGGCTTCTGTTTGGTCAATGGTAAAAAACGGAGCAGGTTTATACCTAAGACCGTACCGTGTGTACTAAATAAAAAAAATCAATTGATAATTCCAAATAAAGCCTTAACTAATCATCAGTTAAATGATTATGTAAAATGTTTGAAAATACCATTCTTTCGAGGAGTTTTTATGAAAGATGCATTACCAACTAAAATATGGAAAAATGAAACTGGAATAGTAAATTTGGATTCCACCTATGGTCCAGGCACTCATTGGGTATGCTATAAAAAGCTCGGACAAACCATTTACTACTTTGACAGTTTTGGCAATCTACCACCGCCTAAAGAACTTCAACATTATTTTCAAAACTCCAAAAACATTTTTTACAATTACAAAAGAGAACAACCTAACAATACTGAAATATGTGGACATTTATGTTTGGAGTTTCTAGCGAAAAGTGTCAGTCACCTTTAAGATGTCATCGTATACAGTGTCACTGAGTGGAAATTCATCCACATTAAAAAGTACTCTATTCCCAGCATTGCGTTTATCCAAGGAAAGATTATGGGAAGCGGCATTACTTGATTTGACTACCTACAATTCAATTCCTAATGTTACAGAAGGAAAAAACAATTTACTACATTATTATGAAACTAAGGATGCTGCAGGAAAATACTCAGAATTGAAAATAATTACATTTCCTACTGGAGCTTATGAAATTGATGATATAAACCAATTATTGCAGAAAAAACTCGGAGAAGATAATATCACAATCAAAGGAAATAATAATACTTTAAAAGCAGAAATAACTTCAAAATATTATATAGATGTCGGAATGAAAAACTCTATTGGCAGTTTACTTGGATTTACAGATACAAAAAAGAAAATCTTAACTCCTGAAACTACTCATTCAGGTAATACAACTGTTACAATATTAAAAGTAAATAGTATTGATGTAACATGTAATATTATACATGGATCATATAGAGAAGGAGTAAATCAGCATATTTTACATACATTTTATCCAACAGTTGCTCCAGGTTTTAAAATTGTTGAGAAGCCACAAAACTTGATATACCTACCGTTAAACACCAGTTTCATTTCAGACATCGTACTGAACATATTGGATCAAGACGGTCATAGTGTTGACTTTAGAGGAGAAACAATTACTATACGAATACACATCAGAGCGGCGACATAAAAATCAACATGGGATTATCATTTAAACCACAACGGAAGAGTCGGGAGCTCAGTAGCTCCTCGACATTGGAAGAGTTAACATCAGACAACATTCGTTTTCTACAAAAGATTGGATTGAAACTTAACAACGATGGATATCCTGGATATATCTCAAGGACCGACATTCGACGAAACACTATGGGAGAAGGAATATCACACACACAACCCTTACACTTCATCAAAATTAAACAATAATGATGAAATAAGAATTCCCATTCAACAACAAGATATTTACACATTACCATGTGAAAGTTATTTGTACATCGAAGGAAGGGTATTAAAATTGGATGGAAAAACTGCTTCAACAGTTCCTTTTATAAATAACCCAATGGCATATCTTTTTGATGAAATAAGATATGAGATATCAGGGATGACAGTTGATTCAACAAAAAAGGTTGGTATAACAACTACATTAAAAGGATTAACATCATTAACACCACATGAGAAGAATTCAATAGTCACTGCCGGATGGGTTGCTCCTGATAAAGACACTATAACACCTGCTTCCAACGGTCATTTTGATTTTCATGTACCTTTACGATTGCTTTTAGGATTTGCTGAAGATTACAAAAGGATTATAATAAATGTTAAACAAGAATTAGTATTACTCAGATCTTCAACTAATAAGGACTTAATACTTGCAGACCCTGCAACTACGGAAGATAAACTGGAATGGCAACTACAATTGGATAAAGTTGTTTGGAGAGTACCTCATGTAAGATTGGCTGATGAACAGAGAATCGTATTGTTAAGAAAGTTAAAATCTGACCGTGACATTGTAATGCCATTCCGAAGTTGGGAATTTCATGAATACCCTACATTACCTCAAACAGAACGACAAACATGGACCGTCAAAACATCAACTTACTTGGAACGTGCAAGGTACATAATACTCGGTTTTCAAACTAAGCGAAAAGATGTTATCACTGCAAATGCTGGTCAATTTGATCACTGTAAAATAAAGAATTGTAAAGTTTTCTTAAACTCTCAATTCTTTCCATATGACAATTTAAATGTCATGTTTAGCAAAAAACGTTTTTCCATTTTATATGATATGTATGCAAGATTTCAATCATCATATTATGGAAAGACTAATACACCACTATTATCACCTGATCAGTATTATTCCAAAGCTCCAATAATTGTAATCGATTGTTCAAAACAAAATGAATCAGTAAAATCATCAAGTGTGGATATAAAAATTGAAATGGAATTTGAAGAACCAGTAGCGGATGGAACTTCGGCATACTGTCTAATTCTACATGATAAAATAGTTACTTACACACCACTGACCGGAATAGTGAAGAATGTACTTTAAGAATAATTAGTACAACTACTGCAAAATATTGAGGTTAGAATTATCTTCCTCAATTTTTAAGGTTAGAATTTTGTTTATAAAACACAAGTTGAAAATAAACAATTATGTAATTGTATAAATTTCAAAAATTTTACAAAAAATATAAAAGCAGGAAATTAACTAGTAGAAACTTCATTCTATCTTCAACCGTCGTTTGGGAAACATCGTTCGCAAGATGAATTCTACTAACGGAGAAGAAAATACACCTCTAATGGATGAAAATAGTTCTGATATAGAAAAGCAAGTTGAACAAGAAATGGATGAATTCCTCAAGTTTAACAAACATAAGAAGAAAGAAGAAGAAGGAGAAGATGAAAAAGAAGTAAAAAGAAAAAAGGTTGAAGTTAACATTACAACAAATATTTTAACAGAAGTATTTCTTCGAATTTTCTACCCTATTTCTTCATGCATGACAAAAAGTATATCTGTTGGAATTGTAAAATCATTGGATTATTCACCAATTGTTATGTTAAATCAAGGAAGTAAAATGGTTATCTTTACTGAAACTTCTTGGGATTCTCTAATGAAACATTTACATCTTTTGGAATGTTATTTAACTAACAACACATTTGGAAAAAGAACAAGATTAAGTTTATTAGAATCAAATATTGAAGTTGATATAATCAAACATCGTGGGGGACAAGTTGTTCGCTTCAAAGATTTAACTAGACATGATGTAAAATTACATTTCACTAAAGAAGAATTTTACACTTTAAGTTGTACTACCGGTCCTGTCACTAGATACTTAAAACAACTAGTATTTTCAAGTACAATAATTAAAGATTATCTAATCGATACATTGGACAGACAACCATTCATTCCAATTTTATATAGTCCTGTGGATACTTCAATTTTTAATCGAATACCTCAAGAAGTGGATATGTGGAGACAATTAAACAACTATCACACCAATTTTAATATAAACGAAGAAGCGCAAGAAATAAAAGAAGAACAATCGTGTTTGTAATAACAGTCAGTTGTGGATGAGACTTCATCATGAACAAACGGGTTTCGTTTTCTACTGCATCACAGTTAATGGAAGTTAAAAGAGGTATAATTGAATTTCAAGCTTTTCGAGGGAATGATGGAAATTTCATTATTAAAGAATTAGTAATTTTAGATATGAACACATCTGTAATTTATCATTACTTGTTCAAACCTCCATTTCCATTCAATAAACTAACAACTAAAGCGAAAGTTACAAACAAATGGTTAAACAAACATTTTCATAACTTAAAATGGGATGAAGGTTTTATTCATTATAACATGATGCCGCATATTATGAATCATTATTGTAAAGAGTTTAAAACTATCTACACAAGAGGATTGGAAAAAGCAAATTGGATACAATCATTTACAAGCAATGAAGTGATAAATGCAATAATAGATAGAGATTTCCAATGCTACTTTAATGAACTTTGTATTTCATCAAAAAGTTTTAAACATCGAAGGTCACAGTGTGCTTTGAAGAATGCCTACCGCTTGAATAATTTCCTTCAACAAAGTGGTGGGGGTACCATCAGTGGTGGGGGTAGTGTCAGTGGTGGGGGTATTCTCGATAATAAAAGTGAGAGCGCTACCATGACACAGCATGAGTATTACTCGAACCTCCGAAGAGACAACATCTCCAACGGATATTCTTATTAACAAGAAGATTAGCATCAGCAAAAACATTAAGATGGCATCAAACAACTTACTTCAAAATTTAGTTGAACAATTCAACGCTCATTCAAAATCAACAATCCTACCTACAAAAAAATGTTCCGAGCTGAAAGAAGAAAAACACTACATCATTCATACAATAAAGAAGATGGAAACTTCAGTAGGTGATGCTATAAATTGCACATTAAGCGAGGCACCTTATACAATTGGTGATGAAGCAAAATTTCAAATCTTCCTACCAAAGCGCTTCGTACAACTACTACAAAATGAAGATCTTCGTATAATTCAACCCGGCGCACTCTATTTGGTATCACATGGACCAAGTGGAAACAATTCTACTGAACTTACAATTCATGTAACACCTACTACTGATTAGTTTGTACATAAGATTGTAAATATTTCTTTGTATTTGTTTCTCAATAAATATGATATAAACCTAAAAAAAAAAATAAAAAAAGCAACATATTGTAATGTGTTTGTACATTACAATATGTTGCTTTTTTTTAAAATTCCATGGGATGACCTTGACCCAATTTTGTGTGATAATAAAAGTGAAAATCAACTTGTTAAATTCATCAGTCTACGACTACCTTTCGTACCGTACACATCTCACTCTCTATCACTAAATACAAAACTTCAACATGTCCCTAAAGGTTAAGTGTGCATCTTATGATACCAACACCATAACTACTTTTGAACAACTTGAAGATTTAACTAACGAAATGCGAGTTTTACTTACCGGTGGTTATCACTTAACTGTTGATGTTAGTGCTACTAATACAAGGATGTTCACTAAAACAAAATATTGCGATGATGAAATATTTTTTTCTACACAACCTACAACTTCTTCATCGCCAGCTGGTCAACATAACGTCAAGTTCCAGAAGTATTACCAATGTTGAATAACTTTTAATAAATAAAATTACAACTAAGGAATCACGTGATCAATATCAAGTTCATAAAAAGGATGTAACAGTTTGATAAATAATCATTCGCTTCTCAGCTCTTGCCACAACAAGATCTATTCTACAAAATGTTATACAGAATGATGATTGAACTTGATGGGAAAATCTATGGAAAGGATTATAACACTGTTGAACAAATGACTCAAGATTTAGATGTATTAACTAAAGAAGGATATCAAGCTAAATTAATTTTAAAATTTCCTGAAGTACATCCACTATCAACAGAAGAACTTATTGCTATGGCTAAGGCGGAGAGAGAAAAAAAGTCTGAAGAAAACAAACAGAAACAAACTTCCTAAATTTCAATAATCCTTACACTTGTAAGGTATAATTTTTTAAAACTCCATTTGAATGACCTTGAAATTACCCCTACCACTTTTCATAGTACATAAAACTCGCTATTCATCACTATACAATCTTATTCTTTCACTAGACTCCGCAGCGTCAACATGGAAGAGCAAAAATACAAGTACAAACCTCGTTACTGTTGTGAACAACAGTGTACAGATTTAGGACCAATGATGGTGGATGGGTTAGCTTGTACTAAATGTGAATTCTTCGGATCTTGTTATTGCAAATGTAAAACAATACAACTACCGCCACCGGAATTGCGAACTTTCAAATTTTACAAATCAAGATATTTTCATACATGTTGTCCTCAAAGATGTTTCAAATTTCACCCTCTAGATCTTGCTCATTGTCAACGCACCAAGTCTCATCAAGATGATTTTTGTACACATATGATAAAAAGATGTAAATACAGATCAGATTGGTATTCCGATCCTGTAGAACCATCAAATGTATAATTTCAGTTTTACACTCTTTTTTAAAACTTCAATTGGATGACCTTGAGATTTCCCCCACCATTAGTTCTAATTTTTATATAATATTAAATCATTCCACTTCCAACACTCTAACTAACAACATGGAAGGAAAATTTATCAAGTTTGAACATATAATAACTGACAGGGAGGAGATGGAAGAATTGTTTCAAAACTTACTTTCTGTCATTGACGAATATCCTATAAGATGGTTCAGAATTGTAGTTCAATATTTAAATCCTGGAGAATTGTTTTCTTCATCGAGTGAAGAGGACGAAACAACTACTTCGGTTCAAATAATTGAATTAAAAGACGAAGAAGAAGAACTAAACGTTTTATTCAATCATAAGCTCAAGGTCCCCAATATAGAAGCCCCCTCCCTAAAAAGCCCCCCTCCCTAAACACCTGCTCAAGGTCGCCATTATATAAGCCCCCTTCCCTAGGCGCTAATCCTCATTCGATTGCCAACTCTCTAACGATGAACACTTCTCCATTGGCACGAATGAATGCTAGTTTTGAAATAAACTCAAAAGATGATTTACAAGAAATATTTAATGCTTTAAATGAAATTATAGATAAATTTAACGCTATTACAATGAATTTGGAAATAACTTACGCTTGTCCTATTTGTAATAAGGTTGAAAGTTCTGATGAAGACAGTTTACTAAATACTACTCCTCTTACCCCTCTACAGTCGGACACAACTTCTGAAGCAAATGATGAGCAACATCTTTCCCCCACCGCTTCTATGTAACAACGCTCTTTCCCCCCACCACTTCTTTATTTAACCGACATTTCCCTCTTTTAACTCTCATTCCATCCTCGCCTCTTCAACTATCAACATCGCTTCTTTCAAAATTTCAAAAAAACACAAACATGATGGATATGATGGATGAAGTTCCATTTGTAACAAGGATGGAAGAGGATAAATTGAAATTGGAAATCAAACGATTGGAAATGGAACGGGAAAACCAACTCGAGATGTTACGTTTGTTCAAACTTTTTAAATACATCATCTGGGGACTCTGCGTTTACCTTCTCATCGTCGTCGGTGTTTGTGTTTACAACTCTGTAGTTCATAACAAAACTTCAACTTGTTTAAACACTGCTGTCACACATTGATTGTATGTTTTTCACAAATAAAATTCACAAACCTAATTCTATACCTATCCCGCTATCACCGGAGTTAGTTCCACTCTCCGAACTATTACTCCGGTGGTAGCGGGATAGGGTTTTTTAAAACTTACTCTGGATGACCTTGACATACTTTCCATAACCCAATTGTCAAGTTGAATTTCAAATTTCAAATAACATCTCCTCCCCCACCGGAAGCTATATGGCATGGCATTTGGCGGCAGCGACTGATTTGGCAGCTGGCCGATGGCAGCTGGCCGGCAGCGGCTGGCAATTGGCACGACTTCCGTTTTGAAAGTAACCAAACCCCACTACTTTAGAAGGCTATTTTCCCGTTGAATTATACGTTGTTTCTCGGTATTAAGCGACTTGACCTGGAGATATATCGATTTTATAGTAATGCCTGTATTACCCATAAAACTCCATAACATTGGATTTTTTTTTTTGTATAAAAAAGGTAATTTTATAAGGTTTAAACCTCTGAGAAAATTTATCAGGACTCATATGTACGTTATTTATAGAAGTAGCATTTTTTTAGGGGATGCTATTATGTTGGTGGCATCTGTTTTATTTTAGTACTGTATGGGATTGTAGCGTAGTATTCGTATTATCATTTCGTTTGTTTTGCATTTGAGTTAAGTGCAACATAAATTATCACTTGGGGAGGGTTGTTTGTTAGTGTTAAAAATTGTTTCAATTTGAGTGGAATGGTAATGGAAGATATGGCATTTAATGTACATTTTAAATTGTAATGCATGTGTGATTTGGTAGTCGTTTATTTCTTGTGGTTGGTAGTAGTGAGTAATTCTGTCATGTGACGGGATTGTGGCCAATGGGGTAATATTTTGAATAGGCTATCGCTACCAATTGATTGTGTTTGAAAATTTGTTTGGACTTTTATAAATCGTGCTTTTCCTGTATATATCCTTCTTTTCTGATTGAGTTGTCCTGGCGTGTGGTTGTGATCGTTGAGCGTGACTGCCATTTGCAGCAATATTTCTTGTATTTTTGGAGGACTAGGAATCTTAGTGAGTGCTTTCATTGTTATATTTAATTACCATTTGTTATCATTAGAGAGGCTGTGGGATCTTGATAATTGTTTATCTAAGATGTGAGATATGGTAGTGGGTGAGCGATTGTATTGATAGCCATTTTTGTTTTACCGTCTTCTGAAAGTTGGTAGGTAATTATAAGTGGTCGGGTTATAGTATATTTCGTCACTAGTCCGGAAAGTGGTCGTTATCGGTGCAAGATCGAGTTCCAAGTACGAGGCGAAGCCGAGTACTTGAATTCGATCGAGCACCGATATACCACTTTCGGACGAGTACCGAACAGTACTTTTCATCATACCACCTTTAATAAATATACAGTTTGGATAAAAATTAATAAATTTTAATCTATGTACCCCCTCTTACGTTTTTATTTGCTTATCTTGTATTTGAACTATTTACAACTAAACAATCAGCTGTTTGACATTTATATATTGGAGGCAACGAGTTTTAAGTTACTGTAAGCAGAATAGCAGCGCTAGTGGTGTCAAACATTGGAAGTTTTTTTCCGGCCTAGTCCCGAAAACCTCTGTTTCGAGGACTAGTCCCGAAAACTTTGTTTACCAACACGTTTATCCAACCCTCCGGGAATCAACTAGTTTCGATCACAGCTGACCATTCCGAAAACAACGTTTATCGCAATGGTATGATGAAAAGTTATTTTCTACTTAGTGGAATTTTGGTATAGGAGTAAGTTTAATATCTTGTTGTGGGAGTTTTGGTTAAGTAGTCTTCATTTTGTTAGTGTTAGTTTAATTCGTAATATCGAAATAAGTAGATTCCCTTTTTGGGGTGGTCGTGGCCATTGATGAATTTGGTACATGATTTATCTGGAGTAGGTGACATAAGTTTAATTAAAATTCGGAATATCGGAAGTTTTTAAAGGATTTTGGAATTATTGAGCCTTTGTTGTCGATCAATATTTTTATTCTAATTTCAATCCGTTATTTCTTATTCTATTTTGTAGGGATTTTGGGAATGTAGGTATTTTTGCAGGATTTATTTGGCGTAGGTTACATAGCTTTTTGTTCAATTTTGACTACAACATATTGTGGATTGGTTTGTAATTAATTGTATATCACCTTGTAGTCTAATTGGAAATATTTGTTTTTAAACATGCGTTTTGTATTGGCATTACACTTATTATTTAGGCTATGTGTGAAGTTGGTGAAGCCGGATATTAAAAGTAGTTGTTGTGTAAATTTAATATAATGCTGAATGTCCTTGAGAACGAGCCCCTTAACCACTTAACCTTAATGCTCACTTTACCACTGTTCCATGGCAACATATATGGTTGAAAGTCCTTGAGAACGAGCCCCTTAACCACTTAACCTTAATGCTCACTTTACCACTGTTCCATGGCATCATATATGGTTGAATGTCCTTGAGATCGAGCCCCTTAACCACTTAACACTAATGCTCACTTTACCACTGTTCCATGGCAACATATATGGTTGAATGTCCTTGAGAACAAGCCCCTTGACCACTTAACCTTAATGCTCACTTTACCACTGTTCCATGGCAACATATATGGTTGAATGTCCTTGAGAACGAGCCCCTTGACCACTTAACCATAATGCTTACTTTAACACAGTTCCATGGCAACATATATGGTTGAATGTCCTTGAGAACGAGCCCCTTGACCACTTAACCTTAATGCTCACTTTAGCACTGTTCCATGGAAACATATAAGGTTGAATGTCGTTGAGAAGGAGCTCCTTAACCACTTAACCTTAATGCTCACTTTACCACTGTTCCATGGCAACTTATATGGTTGAATGTCCTTGAGAACGAGCCCCTTAATCACGTAACCTTAATGCTCACTTTACCACTGTTTCATGGCAACATATATGGTTGAATGTCCTTGAGAACGAGCTCCTTAACCACTTAACTTTAATGCTCACTTTACCACTGTTCCATGGCAACGTATAAGGTTAAATGTCTTTGAGAACGAGCCCCTTAACCACTTAACCTTAATGCTCACTTCACCACTGTTCCATTGCAACATATATGGTTGAATGTCCTTGAGAACGAGCCCCTTAGACACTTAACCTTAATGCTCACTTTACCACTGTTCCATGGCAACATATATGGTTGAATGTTCTTGAGAACGAGCTCCTTAAACTCTTAACCTTAATGCTCACTTTACCACTGTTCCATTGCAGCGTATAAGGTTGAATGTCCTTGAGAACGAGCCCCTTAATCACGTAACCCTAATGCTCACTTTACAACTGTTCCATGGCAACATATATGGTTGAATGTCCTTGAGAACGAGCCCCTTAACCACTTAACCTTAATGCTCACTTTACCACTGTTCCATGGCAACATATATGGTTGAATGTCCTTGAGAACGAGCCCCTGAACCACTTAACCCTAATGCTCACTTTACCACTGTTTTAGGGCAACATATATGGTTGAATGTCCTTGAGAACGAGCCCCTTAACCACTTAACCCTAATGCTCACTTTACCACTGTTACATGGCAACATATAAGGTTGAATGTCCTTGAGAACGAGCCCCTTAACCACTTAAACTTAATGCTCACTTTACCACTGTTCCATGGCAACATATATGGTTGAATGCCCTTGAGAACGAGCTCCTTAACCACTTAACCTTAATGCTCACTTTACCACTGTTCCATTGCAACATATATGGTTGAATGTCCTTGAGAAAGAGCCCCTTAGACACTTAACCTTAATGCTCACTTTACCACTGTTCCATGGCAACATATATGGTTGAATGTTCTTGAGAACGAGCTCCTTAACCACTTAACCTTAATGCTCATTTAACCACTGTTCCATTGCAACATATATGGTTGAATGTCCATGAGAACAAGCCCCTTGACCACTTAACCTTATTGTTCACTTTACCACTGTTCCATGGCAACATATAAGGTTGAATATCCTTGAGAACGAGCTCCTTAACCACTTAACCTTAATGCTTACTTTACCAATGTTCAATGGCAAATTATATAGTTAAATGTCCTTGAGAACGAGTCCCTTAATCACGTAACCTTAATGCTCGTTTTACCACGGTTCCATGGCAACATATATGGTTGAATGTCCTTAAGAACGGGCCCCTTAACCACTCAACCCTAATGCTCAATTTACCAATGTTTCATGGCAACATATATGGTTGAATGTCCTTGAGAACGAGCCCCTTAACCACTTAACACTAGTGCTAACTTTACCACTGTTCCATGGCAACATATATGTTTGAATGTCCTTGAGAAAAAGCCCCTTAACCACTTAACCCTCATGCTCACTTTACTACTTTTCCATGGCAACATATATGGTTGAAAGTCGTTGAGAGAGAGCCCCTTAAACTTAATGCTCGCTTTACTACTGTTCCATGGCAACATATATGGTTGAATAACCTTGAGAACGAGCCCCTTAACCACTTAACACTAATGCTCACTTTACCACTGTTCCATGGCAACATATATGGTTGAATGTCCTTGAGAACGAGCCCCTTAACCACTTAAATTTAATGCTCAATTTACCACTGTTCCATGGCAACATATATGGTCGAATGTCCTTGAGAACGAGCTCCTAAACCACTTAACCTTAATGCTCACTTTACCACTGTTCCATGGCAACATATATGGTTGAATGTCCTTGAGAACGAGCCCCTTAACCACTTAAACTTAATGCTCACCTTACCACTGTTCCATGGCAACATATATGGTTGAATGTCCATGAGAACGAGCTCCTTAACCACTTAACCTTAATGCTCACTATACCACTGTTCCATGGAAGATATATGGTTGAATGTCCTTGAGAACGAGCCCCTTAACCACTTAAACTTAATGCTCACTTTACCACTGTTCCATGGCAACATATATGGTTGAATGTCCTTGAGAACGAGCCCCTTAACCACTTAACCTTAATACTCACTTTACCACTGTTCCATGGCAACATAATGGTTGAATTTCCTTGAGAACGAGCCCCTTAACCACTTAAACTTAATGATCACTTTACCACTGTTCCATGGCAACATATATGGTTAAATGTCCTTGAGAACGAGCCCCTGAACCACTTAACCTTAATGCTCACTTTACCACTGTTCCATGGCAACATATATGGTTGAATGTCCTTAAGAACAAGCTCCTTAACCACTTAACCGTAATGCTCATTTTACCACTGTTCCATGGCATCATATATGTCTGAATGTCCTTGAGAACGAGCCCCTTAACCACTTAACCTTAGTGCTAACTTTACCACTGTTCCATGGAAACATATATGGTTGAATTTCCTTGAGAAAGAGCCCATTAACCACTTAATATTAATTCTCACTTTACCACTGTTCCATGGCAACATATATGGTTGAATGTCCTTGAGAATTAGCCCCTTAACCACTTAACCCTAATGCTCACTTTACAACTGTTCCATGGCAACATATATGGTTGAATGTCCTTGAGAACGAGCCCCTTAACCACTTAACCTTAATGCTCACTTTACCACTGTTCCATGGCAACATATATGGTTGAATGTCCTTGAGAACGAGCCCCTGAACCACTTAACCCTAATGCTCACTTTACCACTGTTTTAGGGCAACATATATGGTTGAATGTCCTTGAGAACGAGCCCCTTAACCACTTAACCCTAATAACCCTAATGCTCACTTTACCACTGTTACATGGCAACATATAAGGTTGAATGTCCTTGAGAACGAGCCCCTTAACCACTTAAACTTAATGCTCACTTTACCACTGTTCCATGGCAACATATATGGTTGAATGCCCTTGAGAACGAGCTCCTTAACCACTTAACCTTCATGCTCACTTTACCACTGTTCCATGGAACATATATGGTTGAATGTCCTTGAGAACGAGCCCCTTAACCACTTAACCCTAATTCTCACTTTACCACTGTTCCATGGCAACATATATGGTTGAATGTCCTTAAAAACGAGCCCCTTCACCACTTAACCCTAATGCTCACTATACTACTTTTCCATGGCAACATGTATGGTATAAAGTCGTTGAGAACGAGCCCCTTAACCTTTATGCTCGCTTTACCACTGTTCCATGGCAACATATATGGTTGAATGTCCTTGAGAACGAGCCCCTTAACCACTTAACCCTAATGCTCATTTTACCACTTTTCCATGGCAACATATAAGGTTGAATGTCCTTGAGAACGAGCCCCTTAACCACTTAAATTTAATGCTCACTATACTACTTTTCCATGGCAACATATATGGTTGAAAGTCGTTGAGAACGAGCCCCTTAACCTTAATGCTCGCTTTACCACTGTCCCATGGCAACATATATGGTTGAATGTCCTTGAGAACGAGCCTCTTAACGACTTAACCCTAATGCTCACTTTACTACTGTTCCATAGCAACATGTATGGTTGAATGTCCTTGAGAACAAGCCCCTTGACCACTTAACTCTAATGCTCACTTTACCACTGTTACATGGCAACATATATGGTTGAATGTCCTTGAGAAGGAGCCCCTTGACCACTTAAACTTAATGCTCACTTTACCACTGTTCTATGGCAACATATATGGTTGAATGTCCTTGAGAACGAGCCCCTTAACCACTTAAACTTAATGCTCACTTTACCACTGTTCCATGGCAACATGTATGGTTGAATGTCCTTGAGAACAAGCCCCTTGACCACTTAACTCTAATGCTCACTTTACCACTGTTCCATGGCAACATATATGGTTGAATGTCCTTGAGAAGGAGCCCCTTGACCACTTAACCTTAATGCTCCCTTAACCACTGTTCCATGGCATCATATATGGTTGAATGTCCTTGAGAACAAGCCCCTTAACCGCTTAACCTTAATGCTCACTTTACCACTGTTCCATGGTAACATTTATAGTTACATATATGGTTAATGAATGTATATGGTTGACATATATGGTTTACATATATAGTTGAATGTCCTTGAGATTGAGTCCCTTAACTTCTTAACCTTAATGCTCAATTTACCACTGTTCCAAGGCAACATTTATGGTTGAATGTCCTTGAAAACGAGCCCCTTGACCACTTAACCTTAGTGCTCAATTTACCATTGTTCCATGGCAACATATATGGTTGAATGTCCTTGGGAACGAGCCCCTTGACCACTTAACTTTATTGCTCACTTTACCACTGTTCCATGGCAACATATATGGTTGAATGTCCTTGAAAAAGGGCCCCTTGACCACTTAACCTTAATGCTCATTTTACCACTGTTCCATGGCAACATATATGGTTGAATGTCCTTGAGAACGAGCCCCTCGACCACTTAACGCTAATGCTCACTTTACCACTGTTCCCTGGCAACATATTTAATTGAATGTTCTTGAGAACGAGCCCCTTGACCTCTTAATCATAATGCTCACTTTAACACTGTTCCATGGCAAATTATATGGTTGAATGTCCTTGAGAACGAGCCCCCTAATACTCAACCTTAAAGCTCACTTTACCACTGTTCCATGGCAACTTATAAGGTTGAATATCCTTGAGACCGAGCTCCTTAACCACTTAACCTTAATGCTTACTTTACCACTGTTCCATGGCAAATTATATGGTTGAATGTCCTTGAGAACGAGTCCCTTAATCACATAACCTTAATGCTCAGTTTACCACGGTTCCATGGTAAAATATATGGTTGAATGTCCTTGAGAACGAGCCCCTTAACACTCAACCCCAATGCTCACTTTACCAATGTTTCATGGCAACATATATGGTTGAATGTCCTTGAGAACGAGCCCCTTAACCACTTAACCCTAATGCTCACTTTACTACTGTTCCATGGCAACATATATGGTTGAAAGTCGTTGAGAACGAGCCCCTTAACCTTAATGCTCGCTTTACCACTGTTCCATGGCAACATATATGGTTGAATAACCTTGAGAACGAGCCTCTAACACTTAACACTAATGCTCACTTTACTACTGTTCCATGGCAACATATATGGTTGAAAGTCGTTGAGAACGAGCCCCTTAACCTTAATGCTCGCTTTACCACTGTTCCATGGCAACATATATGTTTGAATAACCTTGAGAACGAGCCTCTTAACACTTAACACTAATGCTCACTTTACCACTGTTCCATGGCAACATATATGGTTGAATGTCCTTGAGAACGAGCCCCTTAACCACTTAAATTTAATGCTCAATTTACCACTGTTCCATGGCAACGTATATGGTTGAATGTCCTTGAGAACGAGCTCCTTAACCACTTAACCTTAATGCTCACTTTACCACTGTTCCATGGCAACATATATGGTTGAATGTCCTTGAGAACGAGCTCCTTAAACACTTAACCATAATGCTCACTTTACCACTGTTCCATGGCAACATATTTGGTTGAATGTCCTTGAGAACGAGCCCCTTAACCACTTAACCCTAATGCTCACTTTACAACTGTTCCATGGTAACATATATGGTTGAATTTCCTTGAGATCGAGCCCCTGAACCACTAACCTTAATGCTCTTTAGACCACTGTTCCATGGCAACATATATGGTTGAATTTCCTTGAGATCGAGCCCCTGAACCACTTAACCTTAATGCTCACTTTACCACTGTTCCATGGCAACATATATGGTTTAATGTCCTTGAGAACGAGCCCCTTAACCACTTAACCCTAATGCTCACTTTACTACTGTTCCATGGCAACATATATGGTTGAATTTCCTTGAGAACGAGCCCCTTAACCACTTAAACTTAATGCTCACCTTACCACTGTTCCATGGCAACATATATGGTTGAATGTCCATGAGAACGAGCTCCTTAACCACTTAACCTTAATGCTCACTTTACCACTGTTCCATGGAAGATATATGGTTGAATGTCCTTGAGAACGAGCCCCTTAACCACTTAACCCAAATGCTCACTTTACCACTGTTCCAAGGCAACATATAAAGTTGAATGTCCTTGAGAACGAGCCCCTTAACCACTTAAACTTAATGCTCACCTTACCACTGTTCCATGGCAACATATATGGTTGAATGTCCATGAGAACGAGCTCCTTAACCACTTAACCTTAATGCTCACTTTACCACTGTTCCATGGAAGATATATGGTTGAATGTTCTTGAGATCGAGCCCCTTAACCACTTAAACTTAATGCTCACTTTACCACTGTTCCATGGCAACATATATGGTTGAATGTCCTTGAGAACGAGCCCCTTAACCACTTAACCTTAATGCTCACTTTACCACTGTTCCATGGCAACATATATGGTTGAATTTCCTTGAGAACGAGCCCCTTAACCACTTAAACTTAATGATCACTTTACCACTGTTCCATGGCAACATAAATGGTTGAATGTCCTTGAGAACGAGCTCCTTAACCACTTAACCTTAATGCTCACTTTACCACTGTTCCATGGCAACATATATGGTTGAATGTCCTTGAGAACGAGCTCCTTAACCACTTAACCGTATTGCTCATTTTACCACTGTTCCATGGCATCACTTATGTCTGAGTGTCCTTGAGAACGAGCCCCTTAACCACTTAACCTTAATGCTCACTTAAGCACTGTTCCATGGCAACATATATGGTTGAATTTCCTTGAGAACAAGCCCCTTAACCACTTAACCTTAATGCTCACTTTAACACTTTTCCATGGCAACATATATAGTTGAATGTCCTTGAGAACGAGTCCCTTAACTTCTTAACCTTAATGCTCAATTTACCACTGTTCCAAGGCAACATATATGGTTGAATGTCCTTGAGAACGAGCCCCTTGACCACTTAACCTTAGTGCTCAATTTACCATTGTTCCATGGCAACATATATGGTTGAATGTCCTTGAGAACGAGCCCCTGAACCACTTAACTTTAATGCTCACTTTACCACTGTTCCATGGCAACATATATGGTTGAGTGTCCTTAAAAAAGGGCCCCTTGACCACTTAACCTTAATGCTCATTTTACCACTGTTCCATGGCAAATTATATGGTTGAATGTCCTTGAGAACGAGTCCCTTAATCACGTAAACTTAATGCTCAGTTTACCACGGTTCCATGGCAACATATATGGTTGAATGTCCTTGAGAACGAGCACCTTAACACTCAACCCTAATGCTCCCTTTACCAATGTTTCATGGCAACATATATGGTTGAATGTCCTTGAGAACGAGCCCCTTAACCACTTAACACTAGTGCTAACTTTACCACTGTTCCATGGCAACATATATGGTTGAATGTCCTTGAGAACAAGCCCCTTAACCACTTAACCATAAAGCTCACTTTACTACTGTTCCATGGCAAAATATATGGTTAAATGTCCTTGAGAACGAGCCCCTTAACACTCAACCCTAATGCTCATTTTACCAATGTTTCATGGCAACATATATGGTTGAATGTCCTTGAGAACGAGCCCCTTAACCACTTAACCCTAATGCTCACTTTACTACTGTTCCATGGCAACATATATGGTTGAAAGTCGTTGAGAACGAGCCCCTTAACCTTAATGCTCGCTTTACCACTGTTCCATGGCAACATATATGGTTGAATAACCTTGAGAACGAGCCTCTTAACACTTAACACTAATGCTCACTTTACTACTGTTCCATGGCAACATATATGGTTGAAAGTCGTTGAGAACGAGCCCCTTAACCTTAATGCTCGCTTTACCACTGTTCCATGGCAACATATATGTTTGAATAACCTTGAGAACGAGCCTCTTAACACTTAACACTAATGCTCACTTTACCACTGTTCCATGGCATCATATATGGTTGAATGTCCTTGAGAACGAGCCCCTTAACCACTTAAATTTAATGCTCAATTTACCACTGTTCCATGGCAACGTATATGGTTGAATGTCCTTGAGAACGAGCTCCTTAACCACTTAACCTTAATGCTCACTTTACCACTGTTCCATGGCAACATATATGGTTGAATGTCCTTGAGAACGAGCTCCTTAAACACTTAACCATAATGCTCACTTTACCACTGTTCCATGGCAACATATTTGGTTGAATGTCCTTGAGAACGAGCCCCTTAACCACTTAACTCTAATGCTCACTTTACAACTGTTCCATGGTAACATATATGGTTGAATTTCCTTGAGATCGAGCCCCTGAACCACTAACCTTAATGCTCTTTATACCACTGTTCCATGGCAACATATATGGTTGAATTTCCTTGAGATCGAGCCCCTGAACCACTTAACCTTAATGCTCATTTTACCACTGTTCCATGGCAACATATATGGTTTAATGTCCTTGAGAACGAGCCCCTTAACCACTTAACCCTAATGCTCACTTTACTACTGTTCCATGGCAACATATATGGTTGAATTTCCTTCAGAACGAGCCCCTTAACCACTTAAACTTAATGCTCACCTTACCACTGTTCCATGGCAACATATATGGTTGAATGTCCATGAGAACGAGCTCCTTAACCACTTAACCTTAATGCTCACTTTACCACTGTTCCATGGAAGATATATGGTTGAATGTCCTTGAGAACGAGCCCCTTAACCACTTAACCCTAATGCTCACTTTACCACTGTTCCAAGGCAACATATAAGGTTGAATGTCCTTGAGAACGAGCCCCTTAACCACTTAAACTTAATGCTCACCTTACCACTGTTCCATGGCAACATATATGGTTGAATGTCCATGAGAACGAGCTCCTTAACCACTTAACCTTAATGCTCACTTTACCACTGTTCCATGGAAGATATATGGTTGAATGTTCTTGAGATCGAGCCCCTTAACCACTTAAACTTAATGCTCACTTTACCACTGTTCCATGGCAACATATATGGTTGAATGTCCTTGAGAACGAGCCCCTTAACCACTTAACCTTAATGCTCACTTTACCACTGTTCCATGGCAACATATATGGTTGAATTTCCTTGAGAACGAGCCCCTTAACCACTTAAACTTAATGATCACTTTACCACTGTTCCATGGCAACATAAATGGTTGAATGTCCTTGAGAACGAGCTCCTTAACCACTTAACCTTAATGCTCACTTTACCACTGTTCCATGGCAACATATATGGTTGAATGTCCTTGAGAACGAGCTCCTTAACCACTTAACCGTATTGCTCATTTTACCACTGTTCCATGGCATCACTTATGTCTGAGTGTCCTTGAGAACGAGCCCCTTAACCACTTAACCTTAATGCTCACTTTACCACTGTTCCATGGCAACATATATGGTTGAATTTCCTTGAGAACGAGCCCCTTAACCACTTAAACTTAATGATCACTTTACCACTGTTCCATGGCAACATATATGGTTGAATGTCCTTGAGAACGGGCCCCTTGACCACTTAACCTTAATGCTCACTTTATCACTTTTCCATGGCAACATATATAGTTGAATGTCCTTGAGAACGAGTCCCTTAACTTCTTAACCTTAATGCTCAATTTACCACTGTTCCAAGGCAACATATATGGTTGAATGTCCTTGAGAACGAGCCCCTTGACCACTTAACCTTAGTGCTCAATTTACCATTGTTCCATGGCAACATATATGGTTGAATGTCCTTGAGAACGAGCCCCTGAACCACTTAACTTTAATGCTCACTTTACCACTGTTCCATGGCAACATATATGGTTGAGTGTCCTTGAAAAAGGGCCCCTTGACCACTTAACCTTAATGCTCATTTTACCACTGTTCCATGGCAACATATATGGTTGAATGTCCTTGAGAACGAGCCCCTTGACCACTTAACGCTAATGCTCACTTTACCACTGTTCCATGGCAACATATTTGGTTGAATGTTCTTGAGAACGAGCCCCTTGACCTCTTAATCATAATGCTCACTTTACCACTGTTCCATGGCAAATTATATGGTTGAATGTCCTTGAGAACGAAGCCCCTTAATACTCAACCTTTTTGCTCACTTTACCACTGTTCCATGGCAAATTATATGGTTGGATGTCCTTGAGAACGAGTCCCTTAATCACGTAAACTTAATGCTCAGTTTACCATGGTTCCATGGCAACATATATGGTTGAATGTCCTTGAGAACGAGCACCTTAACACTCAACCCTAATGCTCCCTTTACCAATGTTTCATGGCAACATATATGGTTGAATGTCCTTGAGAACGAGCCCCTTAACCACTTAACCCTAATGCTCACTTAATTACTGTCCCAAGGCAACATATAAGGTTGAATGTCCTTGAGAACGAGCCCCTTAACCACTTAAACTTAATGCTCACCTTACCACTGTTCCATGGCAACATATATGGTTGAATGTCCATTAGAACGAGCTCCTTAACCACTTAACCTTAATGCTCACTTTACCACTGTTCCAAGGCAACATATAAGGTTGAATGTCCTTGGGAACGAGCCCCTTAACCACTTAAACTTAATGCTCACCTTACCACTGTTCTATGGCAACATATATGGTTGAATTTCCATGAGAACGAGCTCCTTAACCACTTAACCTTAATGCTCACTTTACCACTGTTCCATGGAAGATATATGGTTGAATGTCCTTGAGAACAAGCCCCTCACCACTTAAACTTAATGCTCACTTTACCACTGTTCCATGGCAACATATATGGTTGAATGTCCTTGAGAACGAGCCCCTTAACCACTTAACCTTAATGCTCACTTTACCACTGTTCCATGGCAACATATATGGTTGAATGTCCTTGAGAACGAGCCCCTTAACCACTTAAACTTAATGATCACTTTACCACTGTTCCATGGCAACATATATGGTTGAATGTCCTTGAGAACGGGCCCCTTGACCACTTAACCTTAATGCTCACTTTACCACTTTTCCATGGCAACATATATAGTTGAATGTCCTTGAGAACGAGTCCCTTAACTTCTTAACCTTAATGCTCAATTTACCACTGTTCCAAGGCAACATATATGGTTGAATGTCCTTAAGAACGAGCCCCTTGACCACTTAACTTTAGTGCTCAATTTACCATTGTTCCATGGCAACATATATGGTTGAATGTCCTTGAGAACGAGCCCCTGAACCACTTAACTTTAATGCTCACTTTACCACTGTTCCATGGCAACATATATGGTTGAATGTCCTTGAAAAAGGGCCCCTTGACCACTTAACCTTAATGCTCATTTTACCACTGTTCCATGGCAACATATATGGTTGAATGTCCTTGAGAACGAGCCCCTTGACCACTTAACGCTAATGCTCACTTTACCACTGTTCCATGGCAACATATTTGGTTGAATGTTCTTGAGAACGAGCCCCTTGACCTCTTAATCATAATGCTCACTTTACCACTGTTCCATGGCAAATTATATGGTTGAATGTCCTTGAGAACGAGCCCCTGAATACTCAACCTTAATGCTCACTTTACCACTGTTCCATGGCAACTTATAAGGTTGATTATCCTTGAGACCGAGCTCCTTAACCACTTAACCTTAATGCTTACTTTACCACTGTTCCATGGCAAATTATATGGTTGAATGTCCTTGAGAACGAGTCCCTTAATCACGTAACCTTAATGCTCAGTTTACCACGGTTCCATGGCAACATATATGGTTGAATGTCCTTGAGAACGAGCCCCTTAACACTCAACCCTAATGCTCACTTTACCAATGTTTCATGGCAACATATATGGTTGAATGTCCTTGAGAACGAGCCCCTTAACCACTTAACACTAGTGCTAACTTTACCACTGTTCCATGGCAACATATATGGTTGAATGTTCTTGAGAACAAGCCTCTTAACCACTTAACCATAAAGCTCACTTTACTACTGTTCCATGGCAACATATATGGTTGAAAGTCGTTGAGAACGAGCCCCTAACCTTAATGCTCGCTTTACCACTGTTCCATGGCAACATATATGGTTGAATAACCTTGAGAACGAGCCTCTTAACCACTTAACACTAATGCTCACTTTACCACTGTTCCATGGCAACATATATGGTTGAATGTCCTTGAGAACGAGCCCCTTAACCACTTAAATTTAATGCTCAATTTACCACTGTTCCATGGAAACGTATATGGTTGAATGTCCTTGAGAACGAGCTCCTTAACCACTTAACCTTAATGCTCACTTTACCACTGTTCCAATGCAACATATATGGTTGAATGTCCTTTAGAACGAGCTCCTTAACCACTTAACCGTAATGCTCATTTTACCACTGTTCCATGGCAACATATATGGTTGAATGTCCTTGAGAACGAGCCCCTTAATCACTTAACCTTAATGCTCAATTTACCACTGTTCCATGGCAACATATATGGTTGAATATCCTTGAGAACGGGCCCCTTGACCACCTTACCTCAATGCTCACTTTACCAATGTTCCATGGCAAAATATATGGTTGAATGTCTTTGAGAACGGGCCCCTCTACCACTTATGCTCACTTTACCACTGTTCCATGGCAACATATATGGTTGAATTTCCTTGAGATCGAGCCCCTGAACCACTTAACCTTAATGCTCTTTTGACCACTGTTCCATGACAACATATATGGTTGAATTTCCTTGAGATCAGGCCCCTGAACCACTTAACCTTAATGCTCACTTTACCACTGTTCCATGGCAACATATATGGTTTAATGTCTTTGAGAACGAGCCCCTTAACCACTTAACCCTAATGCTCACTTTACTACTGTTCCATGGCAACATATATGGTTGAATGTCCATTAGAACGAGCTCCTTAACCACTTAACCTTAATGCTCACTTTACCACTGTTCCAAGGCAACATATAAGGTTGAATGTCCTTGAGAACGAGCCCCTTAACCACTTAAACTTAATGCTCACCTTACCACTGTTCTATGGCAACATATATGGTTGAATTTCCATGAGAACGAGCTCCTTAACCACTTAACCTTAATGCTCACTTTACCACTGTTCCATGGAAGATATATGGTTGAATGTCCTTGAGAACAAGCCCCTCACCACTTAAACTTAATGCTCACTTTACCACTGTTCCATGGCAACATATATGGTTGAATGTCCTTGAGAACGAGCCCCTTAACCACTTAACCTTAATGCTCACTTTACCACTGTTCCATGGCAACATATATGGTTGAATGTCCTTGAGAACGAGCCCCTTAACCACTTAAACTTAATGATCACTTTACCACTGTTCCATGGCAACATATATGGTTGAATGTCCTTGAGAACGGGCCCCTTGACCACTTAACCTTAATGCTCACTTTACCACTTTTCCATGGCAACATATATAGTTGAATGTCCTTGAGAACGAGTCCCTTAACTTCTTAACCTTAATGCTCAATTTACCACTGTTCCAAGGCAACATATATGGTTGAATGTCCTTAAGAACGAGCCCCTTGACCACTTAACTTTAGTGCTCAATTTAACATTGTTCCATGGCAACATATATGGTTGAATGTCCTTGAGAACGAGCCCCTGAACCACTTAACTTTAATGCTCACTTTACCACTGTTCCATGGCAACATATATGGTTGAATGTCCTTGAAAAAGGGCCCCTTGACCACTTAACCTTAATGCTCATTTTACCACTGTTCCATGGCAACATATATGGTTGAATGTCCTTGAGAACGAGCCCCTTGACCACTTAACGCTAATGCTCACTTTACCACTGTTCCATGGCAACATATTTGGTTGAATGTTCTTGAGAACGAGCCCCTTGACCTCTTAATCATAATGCTCACTTTACCACTGTTCCATGGCAAATTATATGGTTGAATGTCCTTGAGAACGAGCCCCTGAATACTCAACCTTAATGCTCACTTTACCACTGTTCCATGGCAACTTATAAGGTTGATTATCCTTGAGACCGAGCTCCTTAACCACTTAACCTTAATGCTTACTTTACCACTGTTCCATGGCAAATTATATGGTTGAATGTCCTTGAGAACGAGTCCCTTAATCACGTAACCTTAATGCTCAGTTTACCACGGTTCCATGGCAACATATATGGTTGAATGTCCTTGAGAACGAGCCCCTTAACACTCAACCCTAATGCTCACTTTACCAATGTTTCATGGCAACATATATGGTTGAATGTCCTTGAGAACGAGCCCCTTAACCACTTAACACTAGTGCTAACTTTACCACTGTTCCATGGCAACATATATGGTTGAATGTTCTTGAGAACAAGCCTCTTAACCACTTAACCATAAAGCTCACTTTACTACTGTTCCATGGCAACATATATGGTTGAAAGTCGTTGAGAACGAGCCCCTAACCTTAATGCTCGCTTTACCACTGTTCCATGGCAACATATATGGTTGAATAACCTTGAGAACGAGCCTCTTAACCACTTAACACTAATGCTCACTTTACCACTGTTCCATGGCAACATATATGGTTGAATGTCCTTGAGAACGAGCCCCTTAACCACTTAAATTTAATGCTCAATTTACCACTGTTCCATGGAAACGTATATGGTTGAATGTCCTTGAGAACGAGCTCCTTAACCACTTAACCTTAATGCTCACTTTACCACTGTTCCAATGCAACATATATGGTTGAATGTCCTTTAGAACGAGCTCCTTAACCACTTAACCGTAATGCTCATTTTACCACTGTTCCATGGCAACATATATGGTTGAATGTCCTTGAGAACGAGCCCCTTAATCACTTAACCTTAATGCTCAATTTACCACTGTTCCATGGCAACATATATGGTTGAATATCCTTGAGAACGGGCCCCTTGACCACCTTACCTCAATGCTCACTTTACCAATGTTCCATGGCAAAATATATGGTTGAATGTCTTTGAGAACGGGCCCCTCTACCACTTATGCTCACTTTACCACTGTTCCATGGCAACATATATGGTTGAATTTCCTTGAGATCGAGCCCCTGAACCACTTAACCTTAATGCTCTTTTGACCACTGTTCCATGACAACATATATGGTTGAATTTCCTTGAGATCAGGCCCCTGAACCACTTAACCTTAATGCTCACTTTACCACTGTTCCATGGCAACATATATGGTTTAATGTCTTTGAGAACGAGCCCCTTAACCACTTAACCCTAATGCTCACTTTACTACTGTTCCATGGCAACATATACGGTATAAAGTCATTGAGAACGAGCCCCTAAACCTTAATGCTCGCTTTACCACTGTTCCATGGCAACATATATGGTTGAATGTCCTTGAGAACGAGCCCCTTAACCACTTAACCCTAATGCTCACTTTATTACTGTTCCAAGGCAACATATAAGGTTGAATGTCCTTGAGAACGAGCCCCTTAACCACTTAAACTTAATGCTCACCTTACCACTGTTCCATGGCAACATATATGGTTGAATGTCCATTAGAACGAGCTCCTTAACCACTTAACCTTAATGCTCACTTTACCACTGTTCCATGGAAGATATATGGTTGAATGTCCTTGAGAACGAGCCCCTTAACCACTTAACCCTAATGCTCACTTTACCACTGTTCCAAGGCAACATATAAGGTTGAATGTCCTTGAGAACGAGCCCCTTAACCACTTAAACTTAATGCTCACCTTCCCACTGTTCTATGGCAACATATATGGTTGAATGTCCATGAGAACGAGCTCCTTAACCACTTAACCTTAATGCTCACTTTACCACTGTTCCATGGAAGATATATGGTTGAATGTCCTTGAGAACAAGCCCCTCACCACTTAAACTTAATGCTCACTTTACCACTGTTCCATGGCAACATATATGGTTGAATGTCCTTGAGAACGAGCCCCTTAACCACTTAACCTTAATGCTCACTTTACCACTGTTCCATGGCAACATATATGGTTGAATTTCCTTGAGAACGAGCCCCTTAACCACTTAAACTTAATGATCACTTTACCACTGTTCCATGGCAACATATATGGTTGAATGTCCTTGAGAACGAGCTCCTTAACCACTTAACCGTAATGCTTATTTTACCACTGTTCCATGGCATCACTTATGTCTGAGTGTCCTTGCGAACGCGCCCCTTAACCACTTAACCTTAATGCTAACTTTACCACTGTTCCATGGAAACATATTTGGTTGAATTTCCCTGAGAAAGAGCCCATTAACCACTTAATCTTAATTCTCACTTTACCACTGTTCCATGGCAACATATATGGTTGAATGTCCTTGAGAATTAGCCTCTTAACCACTTAACCCTAATGCTCAATTTACCACTGTTCCATGGCAACATATATGGTTGAATGTCCTTGAGAACGGGCCCCTTGACCACTTAACCTTAATGCTCACTTTCCCACTTTTCCATGGCAACATATATAGTTGAATGTCCTTGAGAACGAGCCCCTTGAACACTTAACCTTAATGCTCACTTTACCACTGTTCCATGGCAACATATATGGTTGAATGTCTTTGAGAACGGGCCCCTTTACCACTTATGCTCACTTTACCACTGTTCCATGGCAACATATATGGTTGAATGTCCATGAGAACGAGCCCCTTGACCACTTAACACTAATGCTCACTATACCACTGTTCCATGGCAACATATATGGTTGAATGTCTTTGAGAACGGGCCCCTTTACCACTTAATCTTAATGCTCATTTTACCACTGTTCCATGGCAACATATATGGTTTAATGTCCTTGAGAACGAGCCCCTTAATCACTTAACCTTAATGCTCAATTTACCACTGTTCCATGGCAACATATATGGTTGAATATCCTTGAGAACGGGCCCCTTGACAACCTTACCTCAATGCTCACTTTACCAATGTTCCATGGCAAAATATATGGTTGAATGTCTTTGAGAACGGGCCCCTTTACCACTTATGCTCACTTTACCACTGTTCCATGGCAACATATATGGTTGAATGTCCTTGAGAACGAGCCCCTTGACTACTTAACCCTAATGCTCACTTTACCATTGTTCCATGGCAACAAATATGGTTCAATGTCCTTGAGAACGAGCCTCTTAACCACTTAACCTTAATGCTCACTTTACCACTGTTCCATGGCTACATACATGGCTGAATGTAATTGAGAACGAGCCCCTAAACCACTTTACATCAATGCTCACTTTACCACTGTTCCATGGCAACATATATGGTTGAATGTCCTTGAGAACGAGCCCCTTAACCACTTAACCCTAATGCTCACTTTACAACTGTTCCATGGCAACATATATGATTGAATTTCCTTGAGATCGAGCCCCTGAACCACTTAACCTTAATGCTCTTTTGACCACTGTTCCATGGCAACATATATGGTTGAATTTCCTTGAGATCGAGCCCCTGAACCACTTAACCTTAATGCTCACTTTACCACTGTTCCATGGCAACATATATGGTTTAATGTCCTTGAGAACGAGCCCCTTAACCACTTAACCCTAATGCTCACTTTACTACTGTTCCATGGCAACATATACGGTATAAAGTCATTGAGAACGAGCCCCTTAACTATAATGCTCGCCTTACCACTGTTCCATGGCAACATATATGGTTGAATGTCCCTGAGAACGAGCCCCTTAACCACTTAACCCTAATGCTCACTTTATTACTGTTCCAAGGCAACATATAAGGTTGAATGTCCTTGAGAACGAGCCCCTTAACCACTTAAACTTAATGCTCACCTTACCACTGTTCCATGGCAACATATATGGTTGAATGTCCATTAGAACGAGCTCCTTAACCAATTAACCTTAATGCTCACTTTACCACTGTTCCATGGAAGATATATGGTTGAATGTCCTTGAGAACGAGCCCCTTAACCACTTAACCCTAATGCTCACTTTACCACTGTTGCAAGGCAACATATAAGGTTGAATGTCCTTGAGAACGAGCCCCTTAACCACTTAAACTTAATGCTCACCTTACCACTGTTCTATGGCAACATATATGGTTGAATGTCCATGAGAACGAGCTCCTTAACCACTTAACCTTAATGCTCACTTTACCACTGTTCCATGGAAGATATATGGTTGAATGTCCTTGAGAACGAGCCCCTCACCACTTAAACTTAATGCTCACTTTACCACTGTTCCATGGCAACATATATGGTTGAATTTCCTTGAGATCGAGCCCCTGAACCACTTAACCTTAATGCTCTTTTGACCACTGTTCCATGACAACATATATGGTTGAATTTCCTTGAGATCAGGCCCCTGAACCACTTAACCTTAATGCTCACTTTACCACTGTTCCATGGCAACATATATGGTTTAATGTCTTTGAGAACGAGCCCCTTAACCACTTAACCCTAATGCTCACTTTACTACTGTTCCATGGCAACATATACGGTATAAAGTCATTGAGAACGAGCCCCTAAACCTTAATGCTCGCTTTACCACTGTTCCATGGCAACATATATGGTTGAATGTCCTTGAGAACGAGCCCCTTAACCACTTAACCCTAATGCTCACTTTATTACTGTTCCAAGGCAACATATAAGGTTGAATGTCCTTGAGAACGAGCCCCTTAACCACTTAAACTTAATGCTCACCTTACCACTGTTCCATGGCAACATATATGGTTGAATGTCCATTAGAACGAGCTCCTTAACCACTTAACCTTAATGCTCACTTTACCACTGTTCCATGGAAGATATATGGTTGAATGTCCTTGAGAACGAGCCCCTTAACCACTTAACCCTAATGCTCACTTTACCACTGTTCCAAGGCAACATATAAGGTTGAATGTCCTTGAGAACGAGCCCCTTAACCACTTAAACTTAATGCTCACCTTCCCACTGTTCTATGGCAACATATATGGTTGAATGTCCATGAGAACGAGCTCCTTAACCACTTAACCTTAATGCTCACTTTACCACTGTTCCATGGAAGATATATGGTTGAATGTCCTTGAGAACAAGCCCCTCACCACTTAAACTTAATGCTCACTTTACCACTGTTCCATGGCAACATATATGGTTGAATGTCCTTGAGAACGAGCCCCTTAACCACTTAACCTTAATGCTCACTTTACCACTGTTCCATGGCAACATATATGGTTGAATTTCCTTGAGAACGAGCCCCTTAACCACTTAAACTTAATGATCACTTTACCACTGTTCCATGGCAACATATATGGTTGAATGTCCTTGAGAACGAGCTCCTTAACCACTTAACCGTAATGCTTATTTTACCACTGTTCCATGGCATCACTTATGTCTGAGTGTCCTTGCGAACGCGCCCCTTAACCACTTAACCTTAATGCTAACTTTACCACTGTTCCATGGAAACATATTTGGTTGAATTTCCCTGAGAAAGAGCCCATTAACCACTTAATCTTAATTCTCACTTTACCACTGTTCCATGGCAACATATATGGTTGAATGTCCTTGAGAATTAGCCTCTTAACCACTTAACCCTAATGCTCAATTTACCACTGTTCCATGGCAACATATATGGTTGAATGTCCTTGAGAACGGGCCCCTTGACCACTTAACCTTAATGCTCACTTTCCCACTTTTCCATGGCAACATATATAGTTGAATGTCCTTGAGAACGAGCCCCTTGAACACTTAACCTTAATGCTCACTTTACCACTGTTCCATGGCAACATATATGGTTGAATGTCTTTGAGAACGGGCCCCTTTACCACTTATGCTCACTTTACCACTGTTCCATGGCAACATATATGGTTGAATGTCCATGAGAACGAGCCCCTTGACCACTTAACACTAATGCTCACTATACCACTGTTCCATGGCAACATATATGGTTGAATGTCTTTGAGAACGGGCCCCTTTACCACTTAATCTTAATGCTCATTTTACCACTGTTCCATGGCAACATATATGGTTTAATGTCCTTGAGAACGAGCCCCTTAATCACTTAACCTTAATGCTCAATTTACCACTGTTCCATGGCAACATATATGGTTGAATATCCTTGAGAACGGGCCCCTTGACAACCTTACCTCAATGCTCACTTTACCAATGTTCCATGGCAAAATATATGGTTGAATGTCTTTGAGAACGGGCCCCTTTACCACTTATGCTCACTTTACCACTGTTCCATGGCAACATATATGGTTGAATGTCCTTGAGAACGAGCCCCTTGACTACTTAACCCTAATGCTCACTTTACCATTGTTCCATGGCAACAAATATGGTTCAATGTCCTTGAGAACGAGCCTCTTAACCACTTAACCTTAATGCTCACTTTACCACTGTTCCATGGCTACATACATGGCTGAATGTAATTGAGAACGAGCCCCTAAACCACTTTACATCAATGCTCACTTTACCACTGTTCCATGGCAACATATATGGTTGAATGTCCTTGAGAACGAGCCCCTTAACCACTTAACCCTAATGCTCACTTTACAACTGTTCCATGGCAACATATATGATTGAATTTCCTTGAGATCGAGCCCCTGAACCACTTAACCTTAATGCTCTTTTGACCACTGTTCCATGGCAACATATATGGTTGAATTTCCTTGAGATCGAGCCCCTGAACCACTTAACCTTAATGCTCACTTTACCACTGTTCCATGGCAACATATATGGTTTAATGTCCTTGAGAACGAGCCCCTTAACCACTTAACCCTAATGCTCACTTTACTACTGTTCCATGGCAACATATACGGTATAAAGTCATTGAGAACGAGCCCCTTAACTATAATGCTCGCCTTACCACTGTTCCATGGCAACATATATGGTTGAATGTCCCTGAGAACGAGCCCCTTAACCACTTAACCCTAATGCTCACTTTATTACTGTTCCAAGGCAACATATAAGGTTGAATGTCCTTGAGAACGAGCCCCTTAACCACTTAAACTTAATGCTCACCTTACCACTGTTCCATGGCAACATATATGGTTGAATGTCCATTAGAACGAGCTCCTTAACCAATTAACCTTAATGCTCACTTTACCACTGTTCCATGGAAGATATATGGTTGAATGTCCTTGAGAACGAGCCCCTTAACCACTTAACCCTAATGCTCACTTTACCACTGTTGCAAGGCAACATATAAGGTTGAATGTCCTTGAGAACGAGCCCCTTAACCACTTAAACTTAATGCTCACCTTACCACTGTTCTATGGCAACATATATGGTTGAATGTCCATGAGAACGAGCTCCTTAACCACTTAACCTTAATGCTCACTTTACCACTGTTCCATGGAAGATATATGGTTGAATGTCCTTGAGAACGAGCCCCTCACCACTTAAACTTAATGCTCACTTTACCACTGTTCCATGGCAACATATATGGTTGAATGTCCTTGAGAACGAGCCCCTTAACCACTTAACCTTAATGCTCACTTTACCACTGTTCCATGGCAACATATATGGTTGAATTTCCTTGCGAACGAGCCCCTTAACCACTTAAACTTAATGATCACTTTACCACTGTTCCATGGCAACATATATGGTTGAATGTCCTTGAGAACGAGCTCCTTAACCACTTAACCGTAATGCTCATTTTACCACTGTTCCATGGCATCACTTATGTCTGAGTGTCCTTGAGAACGCGCCCCTTAACCACTTAACCTCAATGCTAACTTTACCACTGTTCCATGGAAACATATATGGTTGAATTTCCCTGAGAAAGAGCCCATTAACCACTTAATCTTAATTCTCACTTTACCACTGTTCCATGGCAACATATATGGTTGAATATCCTTGAGAACGGGCCCCTTGACCACCTTACCTCAATGCTCACTTTACCAATGTTCCATGGCAAAATATATGGTTGAATGTCTTTGACAACGGGCCCCTTTACCACTTATGCTCACTTTACCACTGTTCCATGGCAACATATATGGTTGAATTTCCTTGAGATCGAGCCCCTGAACCACTTAACCTTAATGCTCTTTTGACCACTGTTCCATGACAACATATATGGTTGAATTTCCTTGAGATCAGGCCCCTGAACCACTTAACCTTAATGCTCACTTTACCACTGTTCCATGGCAACATATATGGTTTAATGTCTTTGAGAACGAGCCCCTTAACCACTTAACCCTAATGCTCACTTTACTACTGTTCCATGGCAACATATACGGTATAAAGTCATTGAGAACGAGCCCCTAAACCTTAATGCTCGCTTTACCACTGTTCCATGGCAACATATATGGTTGAATGTCCTTGAGAACGAGCCCCTTAACCACTTAACCCTAATGCTCACTTTATTACTGTTCCAAGGCAACATATAAGGTTGAATGTCCTTGAGAACGAGCCCCTTAACCACTTAAACTTAATGCTCACCTTACCACTGTTCCATGGCAACATATATGGTTGAATGTCCATTAGAACGAGCTCCTTAACCACTTAACCTTAATGCTCACTTTACCACTGTTCCATGGAAGATATATGGTTGAATGTCCTTGAGAACGAGCCCCTTAACCACTTAACCCTAATGCTCACTTTACCACTGTTCCAAGGCAACATATAAGGTTGAATGTCCTTGAGAACGAGCCCCTTAACCACTTAAACTTAATGCTCACCTTCCCACTGTTCTATGGCAACATATATGGTTGAATGTCCATGAGAACGAGCTCCTTAACCACTTAACCTTAATGCTCACTTTACCACTGTTCCATGGAAGATATATGGTTGAATGTCCTTGAGAACAAGCCCCTCACCACTTAAACTTAATGCTCACTTTACCACTGTTCCATGGCAACATATATGGTTGAATGTCCTTGAGAACGAGCCCCTTAACCACTTAACCTTAATGCTCACTTTACCACTGTTCCATGGCAACATATATGGTTGAATTTCCTTGAGAACGAGCCCCTTAACCACTTAAACTTAATGATCACTTTACCACTGTTCCATGGCAACATATATGGTTGAATGTTCTTGAGAACGAGCTCCTTAACCACTTAACCGTAATGCTTATTTTACCACTGTTCCATGGCATCACTTATGTCTGAGTGTCCTTGAGAACGCGCCCCTTAACCACTTAACCTTAATGCTAACTTTACCACTGTTCCATGGAAACATATTTGGTTGAATTTCCCTGAGAAAGAGCCCATTAACCACTTAATCTTAATTCTCACTTTACCACTGTTCCATGGCAACATATATGGTTGAATGTCCTTGAGAATTAGCCTCTTAACCACTTAACCCTAATGCTCAATTTACCACTGTTCCATGGCAACATATATGGTTGAATGTCCTTGAGAACGGGCCCCTTGACCACTTAACCTTAATGCTCACTTTCCCACTTTTCCATGGCAACATATATAGTTGAATGTCCTTGAGAACGAGCCCCTTGAACACTTAACCTTAATGCTCACTTTACCACTGTTCCATGGCAACATATATGGTTGAATGTCTTTGAGAACGGGCCCCTTTACCACTTATGCTCACTTTACCACTGTTCCATGGCAACATATATGGTTGAATGTCCTTGAGAACGAGCCCCTTGACCACTTAACACTAATGCTCACTTTACCACTGTTCCATGGCAACATATATGGTTGAATGTCTTTGAGAACGGGCCCCTTTACCACTTAATCTTAATGCTCATTTTACCACTGTTCCATGGCAACATATATGGTTTAATGTCCTTGAGAACGAGCCCCTTAATCACTTAACCTTAATGCTCAATTTACCACTGTTCCATGGCAACATATATGGTTGAATATCCTTGAGAACGGGCCCCTTGACCACCTTACCTCAATGCTCACTTTACCAATGTTCCATGGCAAAATATATGGTTGAATGTCTTTGAGAACGGGCCCCTTTACCACTTATGCTAACTTTACCACTGTTCCATGGCAACATATATGGTTGAATGTCCTTGAGAACGAGCCCCTTGACCACTTAACCCTAATGCTCACTTTACCATTGTTCCATGGCAACAAATATGGTTCAATGTCCTTGAGAACGAGCCTCTTAACCACTTAACCTTAATGCTCACTTTACCACTGTTCCATGGCTACATACATGGCTGAATGTAATTGAGAACGAGCCCCTAAACCACTTTACATCAATGCTCACTTTACCACTGTTCCATGGCAACATATATGGTTGAATGTCCTTGAGAACGAGCCCCTTAACCACTTAACCCTAATGCTCACTTTACAACTGTTCCATGGCAACATATATGATTGAATTTCCTTGAGATCGAGCCCCTGAACCACTTAACTTTAATGCTCTTTTGACCACTGTTCCATGGCAACATATATGGTTGAATTTCCTTGAGATCGAGCCCCTGAACCACTTAACCTTAATGCTCACTTTACCACTGTTCCATGGCAACATATATGGTTTAATGTCCTTGAGAACGAGCCCCTTAACCACTTAACCCTAATGCTCACTTTACTACTGTTCCATGGCAACATATACGGTATAAAGTCATTGAGAACGAGCCCCTTAACTATAATGCTCGCCTTACCACTGTTCCATGGCAACATATATGGTTGAATGTCCCTGAGAACGAGCCCCTTAACCACTTAACCCTAATGCTCACTTTATTACTGTTCCAAGGCAACATATAAGGTTGAATGTCCTTGAGAACGAGCCCCTTAACCACTTAAACTTAATGCTCACCTTACCACTGTTCCATGGCAACATATATGGTTGAATGTCCTTGAGAACGAGCTCCTTAACCACTTAACCTTAATGCTCACTTTACCACTGTTCCATGGAAGATATATGGTTGAATGTCCTTGAGAACGAGCCCCTTACCACTTAAACTTAATGCTCACTTTACCATTGTTCCATGGCAACATATATGGTTGAATGTCCTTGAGAACGAGGCCCTTAACCACTTAACCTTAATGCTCACTTTACCACTGTTCCATGGCAACATATATGGTTGAATTTCCTTGCGAACGAGCCCCTTAACCACTTAAACTTAATGATCACTTTACCACTGTTCCATGGCAACATATATGGTTGAATGTCCTTGAGAACGAGCTCCTTAACCACTTAACCGTAATGCTCATTTTACCACTGTTCCATGGCATCACTTATGTCTGAGTGTCCTTGAGAACGCGCCCCTTAACCACTTAACCTTAATGCTAACTTTACCACTGTTCCATGGAAACATATATGGTTGAATTTCCCTGAGAAAGAGCCCATTAACCACTTAATCTTAATTCTCACTTTACCACTGTTCCATGGCAACATATATGGTTGAATGTCCATTAGAACGAGCTCCTTAACCACTTAACCTTAATGCTCACTTTACCACTGTTCCATGGAAGATATATGGTTGAATGTCCTTGAGAACGAGCCCCTTAACCACTTAACCCTAATGCTCACTTGACCACTGTTCCAAGGCAACATATAAGGTTGAATGTCCTTGAGAACGAGCCCCTTAACCACTTAAACTTAATGCTCACCTTCCCACTGTTCTATGGCAACATATATGGTTGAATGTCCATGAGAACGAGCTCCTTAACCATTTAACCTTAATGTTCACTTTACCACTGTTCCATGGAAGATATATGGTTGAATGTCCTTGAGAACAAGCCCCTCACCACTTAAACTTAATGCTCACTTTACCACTGTTCCATGGCAACATATATGGTTGAATGTCCTTGAGAACGAGCCCCTTAACCACTTAACCTTAATGCTCACTTTACCACTGTTCCATATCAACATATATGAGTGAATTTCCTTGAGAACGAGCCCCTTAACCACTTAAACTTAATGATCACTTTACCACTGTTCAATGGCAACATATATGGTTGAATGTCCTTGAGAACGAGCTCCTTAACCACTTAACCGTAATGCTCATTTTACCACTGATCCATGGCATCACTTATGTCTGAGTGTCCTTGAGAACGCGTCCCTTAACCACTTAACCTTAATGCTAACTTTACCACTGTTCCATGGAAACATATATGGTTGAATATCCCTGAGAAAGAGCCCATTAACCACTTAATCTTAATTCTCACTTTACCACTGTTCCATGGCAACATATATGGTTGAATGTCCTTGAGAATTAGCCCCTTAACCACTTAACCCTAATGCTCAATTTACCACTGTTCCATGGCAACATATATGGATGAATGTCCTTGAGAACGGGCCCCTTGACCACTTAACCTTAATGCTCACTTTCCCACTTTTCCATGGCAACATATATAGTTGAATGTCCTTGAGAACGAGCCCCTTGAACACTTAACCTTAATGCTCACTTTACCACTGTTCCATGGCAACATATATGGTTGAATGTCTTTGAGAACGGGCCCCTTTATTACTTATGCTCATTTTACCACTGTTCCATGGCAACATATATGGTTGAATGTCCTTGAGAACGAGCCCCTTGACCACTTAACCCTAATGCTCACTTTACCACTGTTCCATGGCAACATATATGGTTGAATGTCTTTGAAAACGGGCCCCTTTACCACTTAATCTTAATGCTCATTTTACCACTGTTCCATGGCAACATATATCGTTTAATGTCCTTGAGAACGAGCCCCTTAATCACTTAACCTTAATGCTCAATTTACCACTGTTCCATGGCAACATATATGGTTGAATATCCTTGAGAACGGGCCCCTTGACCACCTTACCTCAATGCTCACTTTACCAATGTTCCATGGCAAAATATATGGTTGAATGTCTTTGAGAACGGGCCCCTTTACCACTCATGCTCACTTTACCACTGTTCCATGGCAACATATATGGTTGAATGTCCCTGAGAACGAGCCCCTTAACCACTTAACCCTAATGCTCACTTTATTACTGTTCCAAGGCAACATATAAGGTTGAATGTCCTTGAGAACGAGCCCCTTAACCACTTAAACTTAATGCTCACCTTACCACTGTTCCATGGCAACATATATGGTTGAATGTCCTTGAGAACGAGCTCCTTAACCACTTAACCTTAATGCTCACTTTACCACTGTTCCATGGAAGATATATGGTTGAATGTCCTTGAGAACGAGCCCCTTACCACTTAAACTTAATGCTCACTTTACCATTGTTCCATGGCAACATATATGGTTGAATGTCCTTGAGAACGAGGCCCTTAACCACTTAACCTTAATGCTCACTTTACCACTGTTCCATGGCAACATATATGGTTGAATTTCCTTGCGAACGAGCCCCTTAACCACTTAAACTTAATGATCACTTTACCACTGTTCCATGGCAACATATATGGTTGAATGTCCTTGAGAACGAGCTCCTTAACCACTTAACCGTAATGCTCATTTTACCACTGTTCCATGGCATCACTTATGTCTGAGTGTCCTTGAGAACGCGCCCCTTAACCACTTAACCTTAATGCTAACTTTACCACTGTTCCATGGAAACATATATGGTTGAATTTCCCTGAGAAAGAGCCCATTAACCACTTAATCTTAATTCTCACTTTACCACTGTTCCATGGCAACATATATGGTTGAATGTCCATTAGAACGAGCTCCTTAACCACTTAACCTTAATGCTCACTTTACCACTGTTCCATGGAAGATATATGGTTGAATGTCCTTGAGAACGAGCCCCTTAACCACTTAACCCTAATGCTCACTTGACCACTGTTCCAAGGCAACATATAAGGTTGAATGTCCTTGAGAACGAGCCCCTTAACCACTTAAACTTAATGCTCACCTTCCCACTGTTCTATGGCAACATATATGGTTGAATGTCCATGAGAACGAGCTCCTTAACCATTTAACCTTAATGTTCACTTTACCACTGTTCCATGGAAGATATATGGTTGAATGTCCTTGAGAACAAGCCCCTCACCACTTAAACTTAATGCTCACTTTACCACTGTTCCATGGCAACATATATGGTTGAATGTCCTTGAGAACGAGCCCCTTAACCACTTAACCTTAATGCTCACTTTACCACTGTTCCATATCAACATATATGAGTGAATTTCCTTGAGAACGAGCCCCTTAACCACTTAAACTTAATGATCACTTTACCACTGTTCCATGGCAACATATATGGTTGAATGTCCTTGAGAACGAGCTCCTTAACCACTTAACCGTAATGCTCATTTTACCACTGATCCATGGCATCACTTATGTCTGAGTGTCCTTGAGAACGCGTCCCTTAACCACTTAACCTTAATGCTAACTTTACCACTGTTCCATGGAAACATATATGGTTGAATATCCCTGAGAAAGAGCCCATTAACCACTTAATCTTAATTCTCACTTTACCACTGTTCCATGGCAACATATATGGTTGAATGTCCTTGAGAATTAGCCCCTTAACCACTTAACCCTAATGCTCAATTTACCACTGTTCCATGGCAACATATATGGATGAATGTCCTTGAGAACGGGCCCCTTGACCACTTAACCTTAATGCTCACTTTCCCACTTTTCCATGGCAACATAT
>JAQYXR010000739.1:0-61103 GCA_030545055.2 Neoaliturus tenellus
AGGATATAAAAACAAATAAGCTACAAACAGTCATGACTCCTTCTTTAGTAAAAAGAGGCCTACAAGGAGCATCATACTTAGCATCAGCCAAGAGCCTAATTCCCTTTTTCTGGATCAGCAATACTCTGTAAACTTCAGCTGCACCTCCCCAGAGTCTGAGACCATACAAAAGTGTCCCCTGAAAGAAAGCTAGGTAAGCTTTTAATAAGCAAGATTTATTTACACAGGTTTTCAGGTTTCTTAAAAGGTACAATACTCTTAAAAGTTTGCTACAAACAAGCGTTATATGAGAGCTCCAGGTAAATTTAGAATCTATGGCAAGCCCTAACAACTTGGCAGTAGTTGAATCATGTTCTGAGTTTCTTAGACTAAAAATAATAGACTGAGTTTTTGCATCATTCAGGGACAAAAAATTAGCCTGGAACCAAACCGCTGGCTGGGATTAGGATCGCTCCATGGCATTCATAAGATTTAGAATGGAGTCAGACCCATGAACAAGTGTTGTGTCATCTGCATAGCATATGACATTACTATCTACATAAGAAGGCAGGTCATTTATCATAATTATAAATAGCAGGGGCCCAAGGACAGACCCCTGCGGAACACCATGAGATACAGGACGAGACCGGGAACTCAAACCGTTGACAGAGACCACCTGCTCCCGTCCACCCAAGTACGATCGGAGAAGCTGCAAATGGATTCCCTTGACGCCATAGTGATCTAATTTGGCAAGCAAAACATCATAGTCCACGGTGTCAAAGGCCTTACTGAGGTCACATAAAGTGGCCCCAGCAAAGCTCCTCGACTCAAAGGAGCTCAAGACGTGTTTAATGAGTGCATCTACGGCATCCACAGTCGATAAGCCAGTCCGGAAACCATACTGGGAGGCCGAGAGCAAGCCGCCATCCTCAAAGTAGGAATACAACTGTTGTTTCATGAGGGATTCAAATATTTTCGATAGAATGGGTACCAGGGAAATCGGCCTAAAGCTCCCAGGTTCGTCCCATGCGCCCTTCTTGTGAACAGGCACAACCTTCGACTTCTTCAGACAAGATGGAAAAATACCTTGCAAAAAACATTGATTTAAACAAAAAGTAAGAGGCCATACTATAGTACTAATAACAGACTTTACAAAGACACTTGATAAATTATATACATCCTTACTATGTGAGTTTTTCAATTTTTGGGCTACACAATAAACCTCATTACAACTGACCAGTCTCCATTGGAACTGGGTTTGAGTTTGGGGGATGTTCATCAACTGAACAGCTGATGACTCTGGATCTCCCAAGCCATCCCTCACAGCTTGAACAGAGTCTATGAAGAAGTCATTCAGCGTATCCGGAGACACAGAGGTTGACCTACTGGAAGCAATCCCAGTCTCAGCTCGGATGACTTTCCAGGCAGCAGAGCATGGATTTGATGCGCTCTCAATTCTCTGTTCATTATACCTTAACTTTGCTAATTTCAACTCAGACTTGTAATCTTTTTTGAGAATGTTGTAAGTTGCTTTAGTTTCAGGTGTTCTTTTAAGTTTATACATGTCATAAAAAATTTTATAAAAATTTAATGTTATTATGAAAACTATTATCTTAAAACAATATTTTAAGACATTTTTGTTCATGAGTATTTTTTAGTTGACTGTTGTGTTTTTATTTGACCAATTACAGTTAGTCCCATGTTATTCTTATGGGACTACAAATTAACTTCAATTGCCTGTTCCCTAGCCGTTAAGCTTGGAGAAATATGCCAAAGAATAAAAAAGTTTCAAAAGTGTGTGGTTAATCCAAAAATGACATAAAAATTGAGGGTTCATAATTGAAAATTTTTAGTTGACCGCCATATTGGAAAATGGTGGCCATTTACAAAAATGTTATTTACTTAGTTATAAACCTCTAAGGAAGATCCTTCAGTGGTTTCCCAGTGATTTCTCAGTGGATTCCCTCAGTGGTTTTCTGGAGATCTGAAGAGACTCATAATTCAAAAGAAGATTGCCCACAAGCGCTTCAAAATCAGTCTTGATCCAATCCATTACTATGAGTTTTCCAATCTACGTGACGCTTGTAAAGTGCTGTTCCGTCAATGCCACAGCGACTACCTATCCAACGTCGCAAACAATATGTCCTCAAATCCTCGAGCATTTTGGGGCTTGGTGAAGGCACAAAGGAAATCTCCGCAATCCCACCCGTTCTCTACCTTGATGGGAGTGAGGCCAAAGATTCTTCCTCTAAAAGCGAGTTCTTCTCTGTCTTCTTCAATTCGGTGTTCTCCCCTGCTTCATCACTTACTTCTACTACTCATTACCCAACCTCCGACTGTCTCCACTAAATTATGGTTGGCGAGGAGGAACTCAAGTCGAAATTGGAGAAACTGGACGTCAAAAAGGGAGCAGGGATTGACAACATACCACCTTTAGTCCTTCACTACTGCCGTGACCTTCTCACAAAACCACTTCAAACCCTGTTTAATGAGTCTCTTGAAAAGGGAATCTTTCCCAAGGCACTGAAGCGTGGATACGTCATACCACTTCATAAATCTGGCGACCTCTCCAACATCAGGAATTATCGGCCGATAACCATCCTTCCTGTTATTGGGAAGGTTTTTGAGAGTGTTGTTGTGGACAGACTCAATGTGCATATCTCCCCAATCATCCACCCCTCTCAACATGGCTTTGTCCGTGGTAAATCGACGGTCTCCAACCTTTTGCTTTTTCAAGAGTACGTCTTGGCTGCCTTTCGCCTGCGCAAACAAGTTGATTCTGTTTAAATAGACATGGCCAAGGCTTTCGATAAGGTCGACCATTCTGTACTCATATCAAAACTGGAGGGGTGTGGTGTGGCTGATCCTCTTCTATCATAGTTGGCTGACTACCTCCGTGACCGTCCACTCACAGTCAAGATTGGCCCCTCAGAATCAACCGTGTTCTCGCCGACATCTGGAGTTCCCCAAGGCTCCCTACTGGGTCCTTGCCTCTTTAACATTTTTATAAATGATGTTCTAGATGTGATCTCGGTGAACGTTCTGCAATTTGCTGACGATCTGAAAATATTCACCTCTATCTCTTCTGATGAGGATTCATGGAAGATACAGCAGAGCCTGTTGGCAATTGAAGATTGGTGTGCCCTCAATGGAATGTCGGTCAACCCTACGAAATGTTCCCTCGTCATTTTCCACAGGACCAAATCTCCAAAGGAAAGTCCTTATTTCATCTCAGGCATACAGATTCCTAGGTCTCACAGCATAAAACACCTGGGTGTTCATTTTGATGAAGACATGGGGTTTTCTGTCCACCAGGATTATATCTTTAATCATGCCAGCAAGATGCTCGGTTTAATCTCTAGATTCACTAAAGGCATTAATAACCCAGCTGCACTTCGTTCTCTGTACTGCTCCTTTGTCAGACAAGTCGTCGAATACGCTAGCCCTGTGTGGCCTCCCTACACAGCTTCTGCGAGAGACAGACTGGAAGCTTTGCAGCGGCGCTTCTTACGCTTGGTGGGCGTGCGTCTGGGCTTTGGCTACTTGGAGGCGCCGGTGGACGGTCTCTCCAGGAATTTAAATCTCCCACCTTTGGCCCTGAGGCGTGACGTAGCTGATGTGGTCTTCTTGATAAAGATCCTCAACGGCCTTGTGCAGTGTCCTGACCTCTTGGCTGAATTCAACATCAGAGTTCCATCAAACACAAGATCCCAGGAGCTTCTGAGTCGAGGACACTACCACACCAACTACGACTACAACAGCCCCATAGCAAGATTCGTCAGGCTGGGAAACCGAGTGGCATCCGAATGTGACATCTTCTTCGACAAGATGCTGGTCATTCGAAGGCGGGCGCTGGACATTCTCTCCAGTTGAGACCTGCACTTTCCCTCCTATTGTTGTATTGTTGTAGTGTTCATTTCTTATTTCTTGTTCACTTTGTTTCATGTTCTAGTCACCACCCCATTGTTGCATCTAGCTTTAAGTCTGCATGTTATATTTATTATTTAAGCTGTGCTTGTACATATATACATACATATACTGTTGTACATACCTCTGTAATCTTTCTGTACTATTTAATTTATTACTCTAGTTTCGTCCTATTTTGCATGTAAGTCTAATGTATTTTGGCTTTGCACTGGGTATTATATTCTAGTCAATTTTCTTGCATTTTTTTCACATATTTTTCTGTATTACTTGTCCATCTTGTTTGTACGCAAATTTGTACAATTGTATTTATATTTGCATGTAATTTTGTATTATTGTATTCTTTGTAAATTGGCTGCTTGCCGTTGGTAAATAAATAAGTAAGTAAATAAGTAGAAGATTTCCCCATTTAAATTTTACTGTAAGATGGTTTGCAAGATCCCACAGCTAAAAAAAAAAACCACCCTGTATTTTATGGTGACATGACCACTTTTTTATGACGAATCTCAGTGTTTTTTTTTTTTTTTTCTTGAAATATGGACAGCAAAGATATATTTCGATGGAAAAGCTGTTTCCGAAGACAGGAATGGCATAGTTTTAGAATGGAAATACAGTATAATAGCTGGTATGATTTCAATCTTTACTGATTGAGACAAAAAGCATTTAAACCTACCCAAATCGTCACAACCCTACGAATGTAATCGTCTGATCATAAATGCTTGGATTGGGACAAATTATTACTACCAGAATTTTTTATAAAATCACACTTAGACAAGATATTTCATAAAAAAATATTTCATCCTTACTCAAGCTGTGGGTACTGCGTTAAATGTAATGGCTAAATCTTAGCAAACAGCATTTTAGGAATTTATAGATGAACATGATTTTCAGACCATCACTTGATTAGTTTATATTTATAATTGATCAAATCCAATTTGATTTATTACCTCTATAACCTTGAGAGGGTGAAAAATTCTTTACGGTGTGTTTTGTGTGTGATGGTGTTTGAATGACTCATTTTATACTGGCTACTTTTCAGTGTTAACTAATATGAAACTGTTATGATATAATATATGATATTATATGTTATAATATTGCATATACTTTTATATACATATATTTTTTGTCAAAATATTGATTTTTCGCAGTAAATTTAACATAGTTCTTTGAAAATGTACACATTTATTTTCTTAAATATGACAAATAAACTGTTTATATTTTACCAATACTTTAAATCGTTTTTCTCAACATCCCATTTTTCACTTTCACAACTTTGGAAAGCTATATCTTTGTACATTTTTAAGATATTTTAGTGATTTTGGCCTTAAAATTGCCATAAAACTAACATCTTTAAGAATATGTAAAAAAAAACTCAAAAAGTGGAATTTTTAACTTTGGGTCCCTTTCCCCTTTCCGCATCACATATTTGCAAACCCGTTTCTTAGTGAGCACCCATGGACAAAAAGAATCATCCATCAAATTCAACCCCGGTGGCAGTAAAGCAATTTTGAAGTCCAGTGGGGCTGGGCCTTAAAGTGCTTAAAAAACTACATTTTCAAACGGTTTCTTGGTGAACAACTATGGTCAAAGAGAATTGTCCATCAAATTTCAATCCTGGAGGCCCTAAAGTAATTTCGAAGTCCAGTGGGGCAGCGTTCTAAAGAGTTCAAAAACTATATCTGCAAAAATGGTTTTTAGTGAGAGTACCTATGAACATAAAGAATCGTCTATGATTAATTTCAACATGCGTAGGCTATTAAAGTAACTGTGAGCTTCTGTGGGGAAAAGCCCTAAAGACTACTTAAACATAAACATTATACCTCACAGCTGGTTACTTCTATGATTATAAGCATTTGCTTGAATGAAACTTTCAATTTTTAATTAATGTTAATTTTGTACACACTAAATTTCTAAAATCTGGCACAGCACCATTGTATGTATGCCCTCTGGGTCAGAGCCCTTTGGACAGATTTGCAGCAAACATCACACAAACCATCCTTGAATAATGCTTAACAATGCCTGAAAGTTTCATTACAATCTGTTGAGCGATTTCGGATTCCATAGGCAACATATATAAGTTGCAATTATAAATATATATATATATATATATATATATATATATATATATACATATATACATATATATATATACTGTATATATTCTATGTATACATACTTCCTCTTTTATAAGTTTAGATACAAGATATGAAATAAAACTATGCTCTGAAAATCAGTCTCTTATGCAAAAAAATTTGTAAAAGATAAAGAAACTAAAAATGTAACGTAATTTTGTGTTTATAAATTTTAACACAAATTTTATCGATTTAATTCATTTAGAAAATAAGTATATTGTACAGTGAAGCTCATCGCAGCCCGTGGCGGCAAGGTTATCGTTGGTCATTGTTAAGCGAACAATGGTGGCAGAACGGAGCTCAATTCAAAACCATTCCATAAATTTTCTTCGCACAACACTGCTCACAAATGGAGTAGGAGAGAGCAATGTTTAATTGTTGGTAACCCTTAAGATTTGTACAAAATTTTCAATCTTCTATTCGTTTCCTTTTAATCTATTACCCATCCCTCGACAATCGAATGAGTCCATTGTATAAGAAAACAGAAATCATGGTAGCTTTACATAACTATAGAATTAAATTTTCCAAAGACATAAAACTTGCCTTCCTTTGTCTTTTAGTTTATTGGCTTGGATGAGCAATATTCAACATTTAAACTAGGTAAGGAGTAGTTTTCTTCAAACGATAAATAAAGCACCAAGTGTCACAAAAACTTGATGAGAGTTTTCAATGAGTGGATATTTATCCTGATTCTGAATTTTCTGTTTTATATTTCACAGCAATCTGAAATTTCAGAATATAATAATAAGCATTGTTACGAAGGGAAATCACAAAGGATGTAATAAAATACGTTTAACAACGCTATCTCGTAGTAATATGTATTTTATTACTTGGTAATCCGGATCGTACACGTTGACTAACATTCTAAGAAGAAAAATATGAAAACAGAACACGTAATCTGGTGGACTGAACTAAGCTATTCACGGATCGCCTCGCATTAAAAAGGGGGGGGGGATGGAAGGTTAGTCATTATATTAGTCTCTCATCACTGCGTCCCTCTCGAGCGAAACAGACTTAAAACTTAAATGGATAATGAATGTTATTATATATCTTAGCTTAACATTTTTCAATTCTGCCAGTCATTGCAGCTAATTATATGTTGCCCTGGAGACCGGCCCTGCCGCTGTTCTACCACCACCTACATTGACTGCCTTCCTTGATCATGTATAATGTCTAACTCGCCTACTGCTCGATGGGGCTCCGCCCCCATGCCCCTTAGGGGTTACCGCGAATTCATTAAAAGACCAAATTTATTGTTGTCATTTAGTTAGCGAAATAACTAGGGAAGTTATAACTTTGAATTTCATAGCTCAAAGTGCAAGATTTCATAAAACTTAGTAATCAAAATATCCTTTGGTCGCTGTAGATTAAAGGTAAGAAAGCAATAATAAAAATGCTTTCAAAATCACAACTGTTTTCAAATTTTAAATTAAATGAAAATTTAATAAATATCAATTGTTCTGGTATACTAATATATGTACAGCAAAGTGTCAAGTAACTCAGTTTTCAGGCAGTTATATATCTTGCTTGTAACACTCTGTAAGACGATATGTAAAATATTTTAAAAGGACCAACAGTTTATTCGTTTAAGTGCAAGCCTAAAATATCATTTCACAACAATCTGACTGTAAAGCTAACGTCACACACACATTCTATTTACATCCATACCTAACCCTCAAGGACGTGATGACGCTCGTAATTGGAAGAAAAGTACAATTTACACCAAATCCGCAAAGTATATCATTGCATAAAATATATCATTGACTTAACCTGATAGCACGTTATTCTAAATTTTATACTTAATACAAGTTTTAACTAAAATAGCAGATTACAAAATTTATTTCTCTTTAAGTGCGTACTAAGTTAACGTTGAATTAAAAAATGTGGCATTACAGTATTCTTATTCATACAATAAAATTATAATATTATAAAATATATTTATATTATAAAATAATATAAAGTATTTTTATTTCACGCCACACTAAAAACTATCTGAATTCGTTATGAAAATTCCTATTATTTCCTATTATTATTCCTATTACAGTATTAAGTAAGTTAGGTTAGCCGAGAACAAGATTTAAATTGCAGATAATTTAATTAGTCATGTTCAAATTTGTCAAAATAATTAATAAACGTGGTTTTAAGTTAAAAGGAAAATATTGTGCTGTAACTTCTTATTAAATTAAACTTTCATTTGTAATAACAGGGTAGGAATTGAAAAAATTTTCGGAACGAATTCAGATAGTTTTTAGTATGGCAGGAAATAAAAAGCTTTATAGTTTAAATGAAAATACTGTACTGCCACCGTATAAATTCAACGTTAACTTAGTGCGCATTAAGAAATAAATAAATTGTGTAATCTGCTATTTTAGTTAAAAATTTTTGTTGGGGGTAAAATTTAATTTAGCATGCTATCAGGTTAAGTCAATGATGTATTTCCTAATAAGTTCGTTAGAAATTAAATTAAGTGCCATTCCAAGTTAAGAACAAATGTTTGATGGGAGCGCTATCGTGAAAATATGATACTGACTTACCGGGTGTCCCATACCACCCGTGCACCTCTTGTAAGATTGTAATTTTTACAAAAACTAATTGTGCCGTTGTAGGTAATCCGGTTACGCTCTATCGATTGACAGAAATATTTCAATATAGCCTACAGCGTGGGCCAGACGTAAATTCAAGGCAACTTTAAATATTAAAATTCCAGATAATAATTATCTAACTAAATTATTTAGTTAGTCGTGTTAAAATTTGGCAAATGAATAAATAAAAGAGGTTTTAAGTTGAAAGGAAATTATTGTACTGCAACTCTTTATTACATTCATCATTTATTTGTAATAACATAATAGGAATTTTCATAACGAATTCAGATAGTTTTTAGTGTGGCGTGAACTAAAAAAGACTTTATAGTATGAATAAGAATACTGTAATGCCACATTTTTTAATTCAAAGTTAACTTAGTACGCACTTAAAGAGAAATAAATTTTGTAAATCTGCTATTTTAGTTAAAACTTTTATTAAGTATAAAATTTAGAATAACGTGCTATCAGGTTAAGTCAATGATATATTTTATAAAGAGTTCATTAGAAATTAAGTGCCATCTCAAGTTAAGAAAAAAAATTGGGAGCGCTATCGTGCAAATAATGTTATTGACCCGTGCATCTCTTATAAAATTGTATTTTATTTACAAAAAACTAATTGTGCTGTTGTAGGCAAACGTGTTGCGCTCTATCGATTTAAACTGATTTCAATATACATGTTGGACCAGACGTAATTGTAAGGCAACTTTAAAATTGAGGCGGTAGCTGCAATAAGGGCCTATGGGCCCATAGGCCCTTTTTCAGGAGAACCTAAAAATGGATTCTCCATGTTCTCAAGTATATCCCTGCCAAATTTCATAGAGCTATCTTGGTTGGTTGTGTTGGTATTCCTGTTTGAAGCAGCTGATGTCATGGGCCCTTCTTGCATAGAACAGTTGTTGAAATAAATAATAAATAAATAAACAAATTATAAATAAATATAATTAAATGAATAACAAATAAAAATGGTACATTTATTTTTCTACTTTGTATTTGTGGATATCTTTTTTTCAATTCCTAACAATATGCTAAATTGGTTTTTTATGAAGTAATACAGTATATATGAAGTTTAACTACAGTAAGACAACCTAATTTGATAAATAATGGTTTACAGTGGTCTAGTTTATGTGAGTTTGTCATTACCCTAACTACTTTTTTGTAAAATAATGATACCTTGTACATGAGCACTGTTCCCCAAAAATAATATACCGTAAGAAATTATACTTTGGAAGAACGCAAAGTAGCAGATCTTACATATTTATCTGGTACACAGTCATTCAATTTTCTTAAAAAGTAAATAACTTTAGACAATTTTGTGGAAATAAAATTTACATGTGGTTCCCAAGTTAACTTCATATCTATATATAAACCTAAGAATTTGGGTTACGCTATGTTGAAGAACTACACATAAACAATGCGCCTAGGATTAAATTGAAAACAGGTAAAATTAAGGACGTTAGAGACCTTTATCCATTTTTAAGAGAAAGCAGTACAATCTTCTATGAAAACATCTTCAACGAAAACAATGCTGTGTAAATATATTTTAACCCACCTCTTTTATTACATTTATTTAAACCTATAGGCCAATGGGATACTAGATGATACTAGTAATCTATCATACTTTTTTATTCTTTTTACCATGCTTTGTCTTAAGTCTTAGGAGAATTAAGCTAATCAAAGTATGGTTTTCAATGTGAGGCAACGACTTTAAATAGGCCTAAATAATTTTCATTGATTTTTTAGCCTCTTTGAAAACTTTTATATATTTTATAAAAGTTTTTTACTAATATGTACAAATAAATGCACTTAAATATGTAGAAAATAAATGCTTATTAATTAATAAAAAATTTAAAAAAGCATTTGTATGATGTTCATTTTATAGGCCCTTCTTCAATAGAACAGTATAAAAAAGTTCTCTGTAAAAAGGGCCCATGACATACCTCTTATTATTCTAATTTTATTAATAAACCAAAGGATTATGATCAAATACACTTTAAAATTTTGGTTATTAAAGAAGTAATGGAATAAAAAAATTAAACATATCCGTCTGTAGGGTACTCCTATAAGAATAGTACACATGTGAAAACTTCAAAGCTCATTATCTCAAAACAGGGTTTTGGAGCATGGGCCCTTATTGCAGCTACCTCCTCAATTTAATATTTTTAATCCTAATCCTAACGATTTTTAAGGAGATTGAAATTAATTTTTTCTTTTAATAAAAATTTGGGAAAATTAAGAATGAAAATGTTTATGAACCTCGTTTCAAATAATGTACCATCATAAAAAATCAATTATCACATAGTTTTACTAAACTTGTAATTACATTTGCGCTAATCTCCGTCATGTTGTATATTTTATGGAAAAATTAAGGACGAAACTGAAAATTTATGTTTTAAAAGTATCTAAAAAAGTCTAAGACATTTTTTCCTGAGACATGTTTGCTTAAAGAAATATGTTAAGAGTAGATTTGGAATTTGTTCCATGTTATTCTAATGAGAAAAATCTATATTTCAACCGCTAAAGTTCTCTTAACCGTTATAATTACGCGTACAAGATCAAATGGTTAAGTTGTATTAAAACTACGTGTAAAATTCAAAGATGTAATGAAAAGTTGGGGTTTGTATTTGAAATGAGTGACTTCCGGTCTGGAAATGGGATTTCTGGTTCACCTGTACATTGAAATTACTCTCAGATGATAGACCGCTTTACCTATAGTGGCACCAATCATTGATTTATATTATAAATTGGTTCTGTATTTCTTAAAAGGGAGGTTCGCGTGGTCTGCGACAAACAGTAGGTGAGCGATTTTGCCATAAAAATGGTACAATTTATGTAACATTAACCGTATTGTATTTTTAATGAATAAATTAAATAAAAATTTTAATGTGAAGATTGAACTTTGTCAGAGGTGAACACCATCAATATATCAATAATTGTAAAAGTAGTGTTGAGAACAAACAGAGAATTTAAATATGTTCATCCATTAATCTCCATTGTAAATCTACTATCACTATAAGACGGTTGAAGCTTCACAATTTGATTCACCGGAGTGTACAATAAATTAGATTAATGACATAAGTGAGGAAGAACTAAACTTGTTAAGCGATCTTCGTTAACACGGCTGTACTACGTTACCACGGTTGTACTACATTACTCCTTAATCTACCTTACCGACATTTAGCGAATTTCTGATACCCCGATGAGTGAGTGAGTTACACATTCGAGTGTATATATTTTAGATTTCAATAGATAGACATCTGAAATATGATTATAATTTTTTATCCCAACCAATAAGTCGATGGTTAGAATTTTTACATTTTAAGATAAAAAGGTTGAAACATGATACACTTTTAACATCCTTTTAACATAAGGATAATCAGCAAACTTAAGTTCCTCTTAAAATTATCTAAAATATATACTCCCGAATGTGTAACTGACTGACTCACTCATCGGGGTATCAGAAATTCGTCAAAAGTCGGTAAAGTAGATCTCCTATATATTACTTACTAGAGAGTGGTTCCCAAGCGAGAACTAAACTTACCGACCTGTATTATTGAGAAAATTGCCAACAGACTGGGAGTCGCATATTACCGAAACACTCTTTTAAAGAAATTTTACAACCTTAACCAATTGTGCCTTTATAGGTAAAGCGGTCTATCCACCGAGAGTAATTTCAATGTACAGGGTGTATCTGAAATCGCCTCTCCAGACCGGAAGTCACTGATGTCAAATACAAACTCTCACTTTAAATAATTTTTTTTTAGTTTTACACGGTTTTTAAGAAAATTTTACAATTTGATCTTGTACGCGTAATTTTAGCAGTTTATTGAATATTTGAGGTTGAAATTTAGATTTTCCTCATTCTTCTCTGAGCATTTTAGGTTAAGCAAAAATGTCTCGGCACAAAAATGTGTTAGACTCTTTTAAATACGGTTCCAACAAAAATTGTCAGTTTGGTCCAAAAGTTTTTTTATTAAATTTACAACATGACGGACATTAATGAACATGTATTTGAATGTTTAGTAAAACTAATCACGTGATAATTGATGTTTTATGATGGTATATTATTTTAAATGAGGTTCTTAGACATTTACATGTTTGGTAAGTTCTGTTTTCCCCAGTTAAAAAAAAATAATGTCATGCTATTTATTATTCTAAATCAGTATGATTATGGTTTAAAATATTAAATTTTAAAGTTGCTTCAAAATTACATCTGGTCCCCTCTGTATTGAAATCAGTGTCAATCAACAGAGCAAAATGTGTTTACCTACAACGGCACAATTTGTTTTTTTTTTTTTTTGGTACAATTTTAAAAGAGGTGCAAGGTTGGTATGGGACACCCGGTAAGTCATTATCATATTTGCACGATAGTCCTCCCAAAAATTGGTTCTTTATTTGGGATGGCACTTAATTTCTAACGAACTCATTAAGCCGCGTCCGCACTGGCCGAACATTCGTGGTGAACTTGTTCGGCGAACACAAAAATCAACAATCATTCTTAATGAACAATTAACCGGCCATATGATTTACATACTAAACGGTTAGCAACAAACAATCAAAAGTTCGGAAGAACTTTGTTCGGCGAACATGTTCGGCCAATGCGGACGCGGCTTTAGGAAGTACATCATTGACTTTACCTAATAGCATGCTAATTTAAATTTTACAATTCAACAAAAATGTTAACTAGAATAGCAGATTACACAATTGATTTATCTTTTAGTGCGTAATAAGTTAATGTTTAATTTAAAAAGGTGGCAGTACAGTATTTTCATTTAAAATAAAAATGCTTTTTTATTTCCTGCCCCAGAAAACTATCTGATTTCAAAATTTAGCGACCAAACATTTTTACCCAAAATAAATATGACATTATTTTTTTTCTACTCTAGCGGCCAAATTATAACATCTGAGGCAATCCTCGCGAACATCTTTCAAGTTACTACAAGTTTGGTTCTATGAATTTTTGCCCCCCAGTCCACACAATTAAACATAATTAAATGTTTATTTATTTTTGCGGGGAATTTTATCCCATGTAGACGTAATTTTACAACTACTATAATATTTTACTCAGAACCTCCACTTTGCACATAGACATATCTTGCACAGTACCAATATCAATTAAATTATCAAACTTAAAAATTATCATGATGATTTTCAATATGACGTATTCTTCTATTGACTGTGTGTCGGAACGAATTGCTATATCAAGCAACTGATTGTTTTACTTTGATTGTTATTTACTGACCTGGTCCTACGGCTAAAACATACGTCCTTTGATGTGTATGGTAACTTTAATATTTTAACCATTATTTAACATACTTTTGTTAGTAACTACTGTATTATTGTATTTAGAAGCTTGAAGTTTTTTTATTTGCCTTGACAGTAATTTTTTAGGAAATTAGGTAAATTTAAAGTTTTACATCATTAAAAACTGAAATGAATGAATTGTAATGAATGCCAATATTACATTATGTACTTATCATTGTATGTTGAATATTAATGGATCGTTATGTTATTCCCTGGAATTTCAACACAACTAATTGAAGGATAGTAACTGAATAGTATTTTTGTAAATAAAAGGGGTTTTTGGCAATTTTTATCCATTTTGTTAAGATTTTCAATTATTTTGTTTTAATGGAATTTTTCATTGTTTTCGATGATCTACTGCACATTTTTATGCAGTTTATCCATTTAATTTTTTCATATATTTATTTATATGAATTTTATAATTTTAAGTAAATACATAACAATACCTACATACAAAATTTATTCACAACTCCATTAACCTTTATAGAATTCGGGGGAATAAGGGAAGGGGGTTTGGGGAAAGAGTCTCTGAAAACGAGCCGTAGGCGAATATATTTTCATTCCTTAGATTGAGTTAGTTGCACAAGTTCAAATTTAGGTTATTTCTGCAGTCGTGGGAGTTAATTTATGTTATAAATAAACTTACAAACTCATTTATTTTGCTATTTTTCTCATTTACAAACTCTTATATTCTTATGTAATCTGTTCATTATATGCGACTTAAACAACAATTAACGAATTTCTGGGCTAAACCCTGAGGGGGCATGGGGGCGGAGCCCCCATCGAGCCGCAGGCGAGTTGAATTTATACTCTTGAATTTCAAAACAACGTTATTTACCTTCAAACTATAGCCATTCAGCGGATCGGAAGATAACCAACTATTCCTGCAAAAAAACATAACTGGTAAATGGTAACTATATGTATATAGTATATATATATATACTATATATAGTATATATATACAACTTGAATGTATAATTTGTATTTTATTCATTTCATATTACATATTCTTACATTCCACATTATTAGAAGAAATTCATATTGTTTAATATGGATAAGTCTTATTCATTACATATTTCATAAATAATATAGTGTAAAATTTGTTAGAATCATTCAAGGCTAGCCCATTTTTTGATGGGGTAAACTGAGTAATTAAATCCACTGCTCAAGCTGAATAAGGAACTTCATCTCAGAATCTGCAGCTAAATTAATTCATTGTAATTAACAGTTATAAATCTATAATATTAAACTATTTTTAAGTATTGTGCAGTTTCACAATCTATTACCATAGTTGTTAATAAGTGTTTAATGAAATATATGTGTTTATTATGTTAGCAGATTTTATACCTTAGATCAGCAGTATAACTGGTATAAAATTGAACAGGTTTACATTGCAGACATTTTAAGAGACATAATTGCAATCTAAAGATATGAAAACAATATACTGTTGATACCTATATTTGATACATCACAAAACAACATGCATTTAAATCAACACTAAGCCAGTTTAAAAGTAAAGCTAGTCTAGAATATGTATGATGGATAGAGACACCATATTGTGATATCACCAGACCCACGAGACGCGTTGTTGATGCACGTCTAAAGAGTAAGTGCTTCTTTACGGGGCAGAGGTGTGGGCAGGCGCTCTAGATAAGGAGTGCTACAGGTTGCGACTCGCCCGGGTTCAGCGTCAAGCTGCGCTCCGGGTGTGTTCCGCCTACCGGACAGTGTCCGAGCCTGCCGTCCTGGTGGTCGCCGGAGTCATCCCTGTCAAGCTCTTGGCAGGGGAGAGGAAAGCGATTTATCAGAGACAAGGCGAGATCGGCAAGGACACGGCAAGAACAGAAGAGCGCTGCCGAACCTTCCAGCAGTGGCAACACAGCTGGGAGCACGACACCCGAGGACGATGGACTGCGCGACTTATCAAGCAGGTCCAACCATGGGTGGAACGGCGGCATGGGGAGGTGGACTACTACCTGACCCAATTTTTCACAGGTCACGGCTATTTTCGGTCGTACCTGAACCGGATGGGAAAGACCGGTTCACCGGACTGCATTTATTGCCCGGGTGTTCCCGACGATGCGGAACACACATTCTTCCGCTGTCCCCGTTGGGAAGGGCCCCGCCTGGAGGCCACACAAATCTTTGGTGTATTTTCGGTGGACTCGGTCTGCCAAAAGATTTTGGAGGATGAGGGCAACTGGGATTGTTTGTCACAGTTCGTCCGGGGCATCCTCCTGGAAAAGAAAACCGATCTGGACCGCGAAGTGGCCCAGATCCCTTGATCGAGCGGCTGGATAAGGAGCGAGCCCCACGGGCGTAAGCCAAATTTAGGCCTAGCCTGACGTAATGTGACAAACAATTCCAGGTTAGATTCCTAAAGAGTAGAGGAGGTTTTTTAGTGGGTAAACCCGTTTTTTGGGGAGCCCCACACTACAGGCTGGCCACCTGTGTGCGTAATGCATTTTTCCGCCTCTCCCTCAAAAAAAAAAAAAAAAAAAAAGTGCTCGATTGTCCATATTGGAAAAAAATTTTCTTCCACCCTGGCGTTACTGATACTTCAAATTTCAGAGGGTCAAGAAAAAATTATAATTGCGATTTTACGATTGTTAGACGTTGTTGATGTACTGACGATTAACAAAGGAATATTTTATTACTCCAATTCTAAATTCAATTCTAAACTGATGAACGTGTTTCAACACTGAATTATTGTTTCAATGAAAACTAAATAACTTAATGCATTGAAAGGTTAGCGTAAGAACAGTGCATGAGGATTAGATTTCTAAATAAATTACCTACCAAATAAAATAAATTATTATATATTTTGTAAATAATATATTCAGTTTGAATAATATGCCACTCAAAAGCCATAGAATTCGGTGGCTGATTTTCTTCTAAAAAAAAAAACATTTATAATTTTTAGAGCCAATGTATTTCATACAATTTTATTTCAAATTGTGTGAATATATCATTAGATTTTTCTATTTGTGTATTAGTTTATACCCTTCTTATCAATTTACCTGATATACCGGGTGTCCATAAAGGCTTGCACTGATAAAGAAACCGTATAGTATGAAAACAATTTGTGGTAAGATAAAGTTTATATCTTCAATTTTAACAAGTAACTTCTTAAGTTTTTTTTTTCCATCTATGCACAAAGTCAATAATACACTTCAAGTGTGCGTCTTGGTTAGCCTGTAAATTGTCTTGGTGACTTTTTAGTTAGTTTTTTTATTAACATCCATTTTTCGGTTTCAGATAACATTTCCCTACTAACGGGAGTCAATTTAATTATTATTTTTCATTTAGAGTTTCTAAATTAGGAACTGGGGAAGAATTAACCAAATCTTCGACAAATCAGAGGACATAAAGAAATCCAGAGAGGTCAACCGTGGTGAACGAGGTGGCAATTTAGTCGGGCCACCTATAGTGCATTTTAATTAAACTGCATTGAAGACAATCAACTGAATTTATGTGTTAACAATTGAAAACAAGAAATGTAAGATGCGTTTTTAATGGTGTACGTACAGCAAAGCTACAAAATCATTGCAAGAATTTATGGACATCTTGTATATTTATTCATAGCCTATAATTTTTGCTCCACTAAATCATTTGCATGTAATAATTAATATAAAAGTTTCCTTGTAGTAAAATGAAATAGGTTTAAAGACGGGTGTCATAATTTTTACTTGATTTAAAACATCAATTTTGCAAACCTAAAGCGGCAAGCATCAATATGTTTCCAATCTCGCCTCGTGCTGTAGCAATATTGTTCCCTGCTTTTTACAGCAACAAAGACACAATCAGTGATTCGCAATGGAGTTGCTGAAACAATTTAAATATTAGATGATATAACACTCAACACCAATGTGAGGAATAATTTTGTTGATAGAAGTAAAACTATTTCAGAACATATGTGAATAAAATGTTGTCTTATACTATATAGGGTGGTTGGAAAGTAACTTGCACCCCCCTTAACATTTTAACTATTTGAGATATTTGAAATCTGTTTGCGGCAACCTTCTTGGATATGAAAGGCTACAATAATGATGGTTAGTTATAAAATTTTTACCCTTAGGGGTAGTGGTGGTAGGGGGTAGCTCAAAATTTTCAAATGGGAAGTATGGTCGACTTCCACATCATTCTATAGGTCTTGATGAAACTAACAATTGACATAAAGAAAATAAAAATCGGAGAACTAATAACAAAATCGTGCCCTTAAATTATTCCAATATTATCTACCAGGATAACAATAATACGGTAACTGAATAGTTACAAGGAAAACAACAAAGATTACTGATAACAATACAATGGGGGGTTGGATATTTTCCAGGCACTATTTATTAACCATTGAGATCTTACTAGTAATGATCTGAACTAAAAACACTTGCATTGATGATAATAATAATAATAATTTGCTACCACAATACAATACAATGTAATTTTAAGTTGCCATTTTGTTATTAGTAGTTCGATTTTTATTTTGTTTATGTTAGTTTTTTTTAGTTTAATCGAGACCTACAAAACGATATGAAAGTCGACCATACTTCCCATTCAAAAATTTTGAGCTCCCCCTACCTCTACTACCCCTAAGAGTGAAAAATTCATAATTAACCATCATTATTGTATATCCTCTCATATCCAAGAAGGTTGCCAGGTTGCACACAACCGATTTAAAATATCTCAAATAGTTAAAAAGTTAAGTTGTGTTGCAAGTAACTTTTCAACCACCCTTTAGAGTGTGTAATATAGTACTTTAATAAACTTAGCTATTAAAATTTTTCGCTCCGGCAACAATCCCGAAAGTTTGTTACATACGTAATCGTTAGTTAATGTTCATGCAATAATGAACTATTATTGTTTCCTGAAGTAAGGATTTGAATAATTTTATTTAAATATTTGAAATAATATTGTAAATTACTTGTCTCATTCGTTTACTTGCACACCACTACCCCTAGTGACCTTATAAAGGGAGAGTTTTTAGCCGTCTTTTTTGGAAATTGATTTTAAAATATCATATATATATATATATATATATATATATATATATATATATATATATGGCTATCAGTTTGGCTGTCTAAATATTTGGATTATAAAAAAAATCTTAATTTTTAAGATATTAAAGTTAAAAAGACGGATTAATAAAATTATCATTTTTCGGCTTGGTCTAAAATATCCTTTTGAAAAGCATCAATTAAAATAAAAAGCTGTTTAATATAAATTTTTGACGCTGTAGATTATATTTGTTTACATTTCATAAATATTCTAGCTACTAAAGATACATTAAGGAACCTTTTTGCTGTAATCTTAACCAAGAAGATACACTCAGTTCGACAACTAACACAGTTAAACTTTAGGAAGCTGGTTAATTCCAATGGCACTTTAGAAACTCCAATTGAACAAATGAAACTTATTTGTTTCAACAACATTCGTTCAACCTTTTTGTTATTAAGTCTTATACTTTACGGGTTGCTAACTTTTAATGATTTTTTCTTTATTTGAAATTAATATGAATTTATTACTTATAACAGGTTCATACTACTATAACACTCATTCGTCACCATCAAACGCATGTACATAAAATAAACCTGAAAGACCGTATTTTATCAAGGATTAATGAAAATACTTGATCTACGATCTCTGCAATAAGAATCGATAATTATACTATAAATATCATCATAAAGAGGTTTATTATTCATATTAACACTCATTTAAATGACCTCTTAAATATAGATGGGTCACGTTAAAATACATGTTCTAGACCAATAAGAGCTTGCAATAAGGATTTTGTAGAGTAAAATAGAATGTAGGCAATTCGTAAATCAGGTTTGTTAAATTATGATTCTTGTTTTAGTTTCATAATGTACCTGTTACAACAATTGAACTCTTTTTTGTTACGTTTTATACAACACTATTTGGCCCCATCGTTAAAATTACAAAAGTAAATTTCGGGGCTAGGTCGATTAAACCTCAAATATATGGTCCATCGACCCTGGAGTAAAAGTTAGTTTTTTAACATACAAAATCGATAGACCATCAATCCTTGTGAAATCATAATTTAACTTAAAATATAAATGGCTCGATGGTACTTAAATATAAAGTAAAATAAATGTTTGTATTATGGTTCGATGGTTCATCAACCCTATAAATATAAAATAACGTATCAACAACAGTTAGGTTCGATTATGGTACACCTCAAATAGATGGTCCATCGAACCTATATCTTATTTTATTAATTATAGGTTCGATTACTCCACAAATAGATGGCCCATCAAGTCTCTATCTTAATTCAATTACATTTAATTTGAGAGGGTCGATGGACCATCTATTTGAAGTGTAATGGACCCTTTACTTTAATATTAAATTATATTTAATTCATTTATAGTTTTGGAGTTGATGGTACATCAGCCAAAATTTATATTTAATAAAATAATTTACAAACAAGGTTGATGGTCCATCGACCCCTTTCACAAAATAAACAAAAGATTTAACATAATGATTCTATGGACCATCGAACCATCTCCAACTTTTACAATATTTATTAAAACTGACAGAGGGTAGATGCACCATATACTTGAGGTGTTATCGAGCTTCCCCCTAAATTTCAATGTTAAAAAGTTTTATTGATATAAATTACATTCACCTTAAATCATTCAAATATAAAACCTGACCGTATTTGTATTTCATTCGTTTAAGATCTTTTAATCTAAACTCTCTAGTTTGAATAGTAACGATGATATTTTATTATTATAATGTTTATTATGTACAATAATAATACAATATCAAAAGTAATATCGTCAAAATTGGTGATACTATTCCATACTATCAAGCCATGTGTTCATTATGTGATTGTTCTGTTTCTATCTTATTTTGAAATGAAAGTCTTTTACTAACCTAAAAATATATTGACATGAATTTATTACTACAATTCAATAAATAAAAAAAATTCAAGTTAACATAAGTAGCCTAAGGATTACAAATAAAAAAGGCTGCCTTAGTTTATCTGTAATTTATTAACTTCTTTGTTATCTTAGAACATTAAAAGTTTTCCGTTATATATAAAATGTTATATCTGACTTTCATTTTGTGAGAAAAGTAAAAGAACAGGAAAATTTAATCACTATCACGTTTAAATGCTAATGATTACTCGTTATCTGCGTTTATATATCTAAACCCTGAGGTTTTTGTTTTAAGCAACAATGATCCAACGGTTTAACAATGATTATAAGGTGTATCAACTGTGAGGTCTGTCAATATTTCCTCAATATGAAGGTTTTTGGTAGATATATAAACACAAAATTCAATCAAACACAAAATAAGTTCAAATGAAATGAACAATCTATGTTCGATATATAAAGAAAAATATCAAAGTAAATAAATATTAATGGTCTAATAATTATATTAATTAAAGTTAAAGGACTAAAAATGTTATAAACTATTTGTTACTGTCAACTATTATTACAAATAGTTTAAATAAAGTGGCTATTTTAAAACAATCTGAAATAAATTTTAAAAAGTATTATAACGTGCCTTGTTGAAAAATTCAGTTTCGTTGAAGTTTAATTCAGAGGAAATCAACAGATAAGTTAGTTTGGGTCATAAATCTACCTCCGACATTTAGTTAAACTTAGACCTACCGAAACAAAATTATTTTGCCAGGTCCTCGTACTTTTATGTTAGAACGAGGACGCACAATAATGTTTTGGATCCTAAAAATATTTTATTAATAAGAATGGAAATAATAGTATCATGTCGTTAGAAATAAATTTTATAAATAGCTTATAGAAATAAGGACTTAAAATAATTTAAAAGTAACATATATATACGTATGTATGTGTGTGTCTGAGTGTGTAATTTTGTTCCTACTCATTTTTATCTATTATACCAGAAACCAAGTGAGGTGGAATACAATAAACCAGTTTATAGAAGATTTCTTTGCATACACCCGTTGAATCTGTTTTAAAAATTGGATTTTAAATCTCAGATGATTTATTAATTATTGGTTGTGTAGTAGATTTTTAAGCGGTTCAATTTTACTGTATTTATGACATACACATTAATCATTTGGAGATTCACGAAGAAATGAATAATAAAGATTTACTCGACAAACTATTCAGTTAAAATAATGGAAAATAAACATATTTTACCTTTATCACTAGGCCTACTTCTAAAGTCGTATAAATAACAAAATAATAAAGTAAAAACCTAAACGAAATATATCATTGGAAATTTTAATCAAGATAACGTTTTCAATGATAAAACAGTTCATGAAAAAGAAAAATAACCCCAACAATACCAGTCGAGACAAACTTCTCGCCAATGTCGACGGCGGGGAACCAGACAATGATGCAACTAGGGTAATGGAGCGATCTTTCCTGCGGACAAGATTCCTGCAGATTCAAAGATAAATTTTAAGTCCTTAGGAAAGTATCTGTGAACATAATCTATTATCCAGTACAATGTATTATGATTTAGTAGAACTGCATGGTAATTTTAAAACATTTTCAAAACATAGGTTTTGCAGAGGTTCAACAACATCATATAGCTCTTTTAAAACTTATTTTTCAAAACCTATAAAAGACTTTCATTCCTAATAATTCCTTTTTTTAAATACTCGCGAAAATTTCAAAACCACGCACATTATAAGATTGTTACAAAGTGTTGATTGGAAATACATAGTTTAGTTGGGTAGTAGTACTAATTTGAATTTAATGGTAATAATATGCTGACGGAGAATAGAAAACATGTTTTGAAAACCAGTATATTACGAAATAAAATTTTCAATGAAAAATACATAATAAAAATAACTAGGTGTCTTATAGTTTTAACACATATTCAAACATTATCAATTTACTTTCTAAGTTAAATTATTTTAAAAATTAACTATATTGCACATTGAAGCTCATCACGGCTATCATGGATGCTAGCATGGAACTAACAATAAGTAAGTCCGTTATTGTTGGTCAATGTTCAGAGAACAATGCCGGCATAACAGAGCTCAATTCAAAACCATTCCATACATTTTCTTCGCTCTACTTTGCTCACAAATGGAGCAGGAGGAGAAGGCAACGTTTAATTTTTGGTAATCTTTCAGATTTCTGCCATTTAGTTTATTTTTCATTCTCCACCTTTTAATCCGTTAGCCAGCCCTAAAATATTGACAAAGTCCGGTATTTATGTTAATATTTATTTATGTTAGCTTCACACATCTTTAGATTTAAATTTCTCCAGTTTACAAATAAAAAAATCTTTCGATGTGTTATTTTTCAGTATTTTGGTTTAGGTAAGTAGTACTCTACAATAAAACTAGAATACAAGAACTTTCTAAAATAATTTAAACACCAAGAGACACAAGAACCTGATTATAAGTGGATGTTTATCCTAGTTCTGTAATGTTGTTTACAGTAATAATCGGATAAAATCGAATACTGTTACTAAACTATCATTTCTGAACTTTTTGAAACAACAGATTTTATCTCGTTGATAGTAGGCCTATGTTTAATTTAATTTTTCCCTTGGATGGTGAATATAAAAAAAATAACAATTCTTTACGTCTTTTTAGTTTATTTAATGTTTTTTATAAGAAAATAAAACACATTTCATAAAGTATTAAGACTAGATTGTTATAAGCAACTAGTACTCAACTAAATCTAGAACTAACTTGATTCAAACTTTCTCTCCAGAGTTGTTTTTAATTAACCTGATTCTCCTCTTTCAATGACTTGATTTATTTCTAACTTTTGTCATTGGCCCCAATCCAAAATGAATGCATTTTGTATACTTTTGTACAACACAAGTTCTTATTAAGTGATTTCTTAACTCATTAAATAACTAATACAAAATAAAATCTTAATATTAATCTTTGTAATTTTGGAATTTCCCTTTGTGTTTGCTTAAAATTTTTTTTGTTTTTTATGTTAAACCTTTTAAAGTTATAAGCATTTATAAAAGAACAATTAAACACACATGTTAATGGCTGTATTCTTAAAAATCCTTTCTTAGTATTTAGTATGAATTAGTATGAATCATTATACAACGTGTCCAGCTTCCACTTTTACAAACTTTCCCAGGTTATTAAACATGCAAAAACAAACAAAATCATATAAACATACGTCCTGAAATGTTTTGTTAAGAAACTTGCCACCATTTTGTTTTTTATACTTAGAATTTTTATTTCTGTAACGGTTTGTTGTATTGAGTTTATATTTGGTATGTACCTTAATCATACCAATGCTCATTTTCAGGAAAAACATTATTTTATCCAATATATATTTTCAAAATGGCGGCCGTTTTAAATATTTAACTCAAATATCTCAAAAAAGGAATTTTTTATGTTATAAATAACTTCTTGATTAGCATTATACGTTGATATTCGGGTTGAAATAATAAAACGTCTTCACACACTACTCGATTTATTTACACTTATACTGTAAATGTTTATAAGACGGTAAATATATATGAAAGATCTTATAATGACGATTGATTTCGACCAGTCACACCGGAATTAGTCTCGGATTGGGCCTGATGATGACCGGTGTGACTGGTCGAAATCCAACGCCGTTGTATAAGATCTTTTATGCATTTTTCTTGTAAACAATTGCAGTATAAGTGTGAATATATCGAGTAGTGTTAGAAGACGTTTTAGTATTTCAACCTGAAAAATTATATAAAGACAATGAAGTTGCTAAATTAAATTATCTAAACAGTGATACCAAGTTTGTCAAGATCTGACAACAAATAATAAATGGAAAACAAATAATAAATGGACAACAAATACATAAATGGACAACAAATATTTAATTTGATAAATTACATTATCAAATTTGTCTCCGTTATTTGTCATCAGATCTTTTCAAACGTATAGTATCACTGTTTAGAAAATTTATGTGTTCAACTTTTTTGTCTATTAAAAATTGTAAAATTTACTGTTTTTGAGATATTTTAGCTTAACAATTTAAAATGGCAGCTTTTTTAATGTACATCGAAAAAAATATTTTCCTGAAAATAGTTATTGGTGTGATTAAGGTACATGAAAAATATATACTCAATACAACAACCGTTACGGAAGAGAAATTCCTTAGTGTAAAATACAAAATGGCGGCTAGCGGCTTAGCGAAGCATTTTTAGACATGTGTTAATGTGATTGTGTTGTTTGTTTTGCATGTTTAATAACATGGGAAAGTTTGTAAAAGTGGAAGCTGAACACAATTCCAGCTCTTTTGTGGACTAAAAAAAACAAGTCAGCGGTTGAATTTATATAATGAACCTTAGCATAAAACCATTACAAAATCTCAATAACTTAATCACCCTTCGTTTATGTAATATACTCAATTATTAAATTAAAAATATGTGTAATAAACGTTCGGAATAATTTATTCTACTTTTTTCTCACATCTTAATATTGTAGCCTACTTCAGTTGCAATTCATTTAGCATTGAAATGTTCTTTGGCTTTTTTTCTGGATGCACGAGGGTTAGTTAATTTTACTAAGTATTTTATGTAAGGTTTTTTAAGGGGAAAATGAAACAAAGATTGAATAATAAAAAAGGTACGAAAATTTTAAAAAATATTATGCAATCCCAAAAACATATAATATGATCAAAGAAAATATTATTTATTACATACATTATTGTTTCATCTTTTATTACTCTTAGCAAACTTCTTTTTAGATAAGATAAGATTAAATAAGATACTTAGTATGTATCACAATTATTTAAAAAAAAATTAAAACCATGATTTGATGGTTTTTATAGCCGTGTAATTTTAAATAAATATTAAAAATATGCACCATGCAAATAAATAGGCCTAAGTATGGTTTTAACTCATAGTAAATTTAAATGTGATGAGTAAGTAGAAGGTAGGCCTATAAATATTGCAAATTTCATGCCATGTTTTGGAAGTATGTATGTAACGTTATAATATTCATGTCAGAGTTCTTAATACTGCATTTCAAAGGGAGAATTTATTTCAATCAATCTCTATTCTTCCAACCCGATACGATATTGCGCTTAAGAATACGAATATACGAAATACGAATTAAGAAACAGTAAAGGAGATTTTATTAAGGATCCAGTTGAAATAGCGGAACATTTTAATCAGCACTTTATTAATATAGTTAAATCTACAATAGACCAACGCCAAGAGGTAAAAAATGTACATGAAACCAAAAGTATTAGAAAATCTCTTTATTTAGGACCAACTACAAAAGAAGAAGTCTCTTACACAATAAGTTGTCTTAAACCTTCAAATTCTTGTGGATTTGACAATATGTCATCAAAACTAATTAGGAGATGTTGTAATGAAATTATATCACCTCTATCGTATTTGATTAATATATCTCTCGCAAGTGGCCAATTTCCATCGATTTTAAAAAATGCATTAGTAACTCCTATATTCAAAGGAAATGATCCTTTAGATTGCAATAATTATAGGCCCATTTCAATCTTATCAACTATAAGCAAAATTTTTGAAAAGATTTTTTACACAAGATTATTGTCTTTTTTAGAACATAACAACATATTAGCTCCAAACCAGTTTGGATTTAGAAAAGATCTATCTACATTAGATGCAATTTTTAATCTTGTGGATTTTGTAACTTCGGCATTAGATAAAAAAAGACATGCAGTAACATTGTTTGTTGATCTGAAAAAAGCGTTTGATACAGTGCGTCATGATCTTTTATTAAAAAAATTATTCAGTATTGGCATAAGAGGAGTTGCTTTAAGCTGGATTGAATCATACTTGGCAGATAGAACCCAAATTGTTCAAATTCCCATCAAGAATCAAGAAAATTGTATTAAAAACGTTAAATCAAAACCACTCAAAATTCATTCAGGAGTACCTCAAGGCTCAGTTCTTGGCCCAATTCTGTTTATACTGTACATAAATAATTATAATCAAAATTCTAAATTATCAAACATCACTTTTTTTGCTGATGACACATCGTTATCTTTATCAAATGAAAGTCAAGAAGATTTAGAAATTGAAACTTTTAAAGAATCGAATAAATTAACAGAATGGTATTCAGATAACTATCTGACCATAAACACAACAAAAACAAAATTTATAGATTTTAGCATAACTCCCCAAGATAAAAAATTGAATGTAATTATTGAAAAACAAATGATAGAAAAAACTGGGACAATTAACTTTCTTGGAATCACACTGGATGAAAATTTAAATTTTAAAAATCATGTGGAAATGTTGTGCAAGAAGCTTTGTAAAACTGTATTCATTATAAGAAGGCTGTCCCAATTTTGTACTATAGAAATCCTTCTTTCAGTCTACCATTCTCACTTTGTTTCTCAAATGAGGTATGGACTGCCAATATGGGGAATGGCTAACTGTTCTGTTAAAAACGTCTTTCTCTTGCAAAAATCAGCAATTAGAGCCATTTTTAAATTAAAAAGAGGCCAGTCTTGTAGAGAAATCTTCAGGCAAAACAAATTAATGACATTTTATTCCTATTATGTACACGACATATTAGTATTCATGATGAAAAACAACAAAATTCCTAATTTAGAAAACAACCCGACTAAATTGAACTTGAGAAAAACAAATCAAATTCCATCCATCTACCATAGAACATCATTTTTTGAAAATCACATAATATATAACTATGCAAAAATTTACAATAATATACCTATTGAAATTAAAAATATAAATACAGACCTAATGACGTTTAAGAAGAAATTAAGAAGTTATATTACTGACAAGTGTATTTATTCCATGGAAGAATTTTACGGAACAAAATGATGAATTTAAAATTATTTTTAGATATTATATAAGATCATGTTGTATAGGCTAATGCAATTTTTAATTGTCAGCCAAATAAATCATTATTATTATTATGATGTGGTACAATCACAATCTTTGAATGCAAAGCCCTCAAATTATGTATCATATGACGGTGGCAAGTGAAGTTTTTCCCAAGATTTCCTTAAGGGGACGTCCCTTTAGTTGCCACATATATATAAATGATGTGAGTCATAGTCTGGAACTCCGCTTCACAGTCGCATGACTGGTCTTCTGTCATTCCCTATTTGTATTTCCAATAATTACATCCTCCCACTCCAGTGCGAAATCGATTGACAGTCCAATGCTTCCAAGGAAGATCCATACCACCTACTGCCAAGGTTGGGTCAACAATTAAAAATTGATTCCTACCTTGGGGTCCAGTCGGTATGGATGGAAATGTTTGTCTCCGTCAACTTGGATGCTGTCCGCACTGGTGGTTTGGGGGCCCTTAATGGGCCCATCACCTGGGGTAGGTAATAATGGATGGCTAGCTTTGGAGCATTTACGATCTTATTATATTCCCCAGTAAGTGTCTTCCTTCTTCTTATTTCAGGTGGGGCGATATTTACACAGCACCGGGGGCCAGGGTACAGGGGTTGCCATGATTGTACCACTAATGGCTCTCATAGTCCTGTTCCGCTGGACGTGGACGTCGATATCTCTGGCATGCACACTGTTCAACCACATGGGAGCACAGTACTCAGCAGTTGAGTAAACTAGGGACAGAACAGTTGTTCGCAGGACTTGTGCTACAGCTCCTTATACTATATCTCCCTGTAGTGGTGATAAATGAACAACAATTTTTGGAAGCTGAACTATCACGCGATGATCTTTCAGCCATACCAGCTGCCAGGCCAAATCCAAACAGAACTTTCCAGGGCCATTTTAGAAATGTAGACTCCGTTTTGAATACAATAGAGTATGAACTACATATACAGTAAAGAATATACACACAAATAATCGACTTTTTACATAACTTTTCCTGTTCAAAATAGACCTACCACTTAAATATTTTTTACCAGGATAAAAAATGTCGTATAAAATAGAAGAAAATAACTCGATTCATAAAACTAAACATAAAATAAAAAACAAACAGATTTCACAAAAAGAAAGTTTTTCGAAATTTGTTGTTTTTTCTCCAGTACTAGTGGTTGAACATACTTTATTGGCATAGTAACTTGTAAATTCTAATTTTAACTACTAATTTATATATTTTCATATAGTTATTAAATAATTATTAATGTAGTCACAACATTTTAAAATATCGCTGTTCGTATGAATATGGTGTTTGTAAATGATCTGCTAAGGTCAAAGTTAAAAATTTATATTCGCATCACATGACGTATTAATAGTAAAAAAAAACAAATTAAAAAGTAATGTTTTCTTGTACCAAATTTTTTTTTTACTCTAATTAATTATAAATATGATAAAAAATATTTAAAAAGAAGTGTAGTTTCCTTTATTATTATAGTACAGTATTTATTTTTTGATTTCTATATTACTATAAAAATTATTTATATTATTATATTATTTTTTTTATCATACTAATTTGTATCAGGATAGAAAACTTAAGTGTAAAGAAATAAAACACGTTTCTTTGTCGAAGGGAATTTTGAAAACTGTAACTGGGGTTGTTGAATGTTACAAACTGGTTTTGTGGTATTCCAGCATTCAGAGTAAAGTGTCTGGAATGGCGTTCACTGAAGTGTTGAAGTTTTCTTGAATACTGTAGCCCGGACCGTATCTCTCGTGTTTCGCGTCCTGTTACGTGTTGTTAGCACGCATCTTATATCATATTTATATATATTTATTGTAATTTCTCAATACAGTTTCTTATACCCTCGCATCTGTGTCACGAGGCCCACCATCCACATCTGCTCACCACTCTCAACGAGTTTTCGCGCTGATAGCCAATGACGAGACGGCCATTAAATGGTAGAAGTCTCGTAAGAGGTGTAGTGCACCATTGTCTAAAATGTTTCAAGGCTAAACCAAAGGCAAGTAATCAACTAATGGGACAATTACCTCAAAACAGAGTTCAGCCTTCAAGACCTTTTTCATACTGCGGTTTGGATTATTTTGGACCAATTTACATTCATACAAACAACAACAAAAGAACTAAGGTAACAAAGGCATATGTATCACTTTTCATCTGTTTCACTACTAAAGCAATTCATCTCGAATTAGTTGAAGATTTAACAACAGAATCCTTCATTGCTGCATTGAAACGTTTTATTTGAAGAAGAGGTAAACCAGTTAAAATATATTCCGACAACGCAAAAACCTTTGTGGGTGCTGATAAGGAAATTACAGAGTTGAGAAATTTGTGGCTTTCAGAAAATCACAAGAACAAAATTCAATCCACACTAGCCGATAAAGGAATCACTTGGAGCTTCATTCCTCTTCAGTAACCAACTTTTGGTGGTTTGTGGGAGTCTGGAGTTCGTCTGGTGAAATATCACATGAAGCGTGTAATTCAAAACACTAAATTGACATTCAATGAAATGTACACCTTGCTTGTGCAGATTGAAGCATGTATCAACTCACGACCATTAACACCATTATCAAGCGATCCAAACGATCTTAAGACCCTAACACCTGCACATTTCCTCATTGGTAGTCCATTCAACAGCATTCCCGAACCTAGTTTGACAGAAACTAAAATAAATCGACTATCTCGATGGCAACATGTCCAACAGATTTCACAACATTTCTGGAACAGATGGAGCAAGGAATATTTACATGAACCACAGAAAATGTCCAAATGGAACGTAACAAGACAAAACATCAAAATTGGTGATATAATGTTGATTGAAGACAATAATTTGCTCCCATGTAAGTGGGAACTTGGACGTGTCATTGAATTACATCCAGGAGAAGACAATCTGGTGCGGGTTGTTATGTTAAAAACCAAGAATGGACTCAAAAAACGATCCATTTCAAAACTGTGCCCTCTATCATCACCAGATGTCCAATCTTAAGTTGAAATATACTGACATTTATATTTCAAGGGGGCCGGAATGTATAAAAACAGCTGTTTTGTTCTAATGTTCTTTTTATAAGGTTTCATAATTTTTAATTGCATGTTTATTATTGTTTTGATACTATGTAAACATTCCAGTAAATATACAGTCCACTGTTCAACCAAACAACACATTTCCATTTTTTCATTTAGTTATAATTAACATATTTTTTGGCCAATACGAGCCGGATATGAATTTAGTTACAATCAAATAGTTCATTCAGTTAAATATGTTTTTCAATCTACAGGATGAATACATACTTTTAGTAAAAATAGTCTTTTAGCATAGCATTTAGGTTTCATTTTCTAAAACCTTACAATGGATGCCCTTGTGAAACAAAGAAGCATAATCAAGGCTCAACTAACCAGATTTGTCAACTTCCTGGAGAATTCGGTCTGTACTCCTGGATTTTCGGACGAAATCAAAGTAAGACTGCCAAAAGCTGAATAATTAATAGAGAAGTTTGAGAAGATCCAGGAAGACATCGAAATGGAGGACGACAGTGAAGCCCAGCATGAAGAAAGGGAAAATTTTGAAGCAACATACCATAAAGCAATAGGTAAGGCGCATTCCATAGTGACTTCCAATCAACAAAGAGTGGTAGACCAATTAGACACAAATCAAGAATCAGGGACTAAATTAAAATTACCCAAATTGAACCTTCCAACTTTTGACGGATCTTTTGATGATTGGTTTCCCTTTTATGACATGTTTTCAGTCATGATTCATCATAACGTAAGTCTTACAAGTATAGAAAAGTTGAATTACCTCAAGTTTGAAAAAAGAAGCATTCAATGTAATTTCAGCCTTAGAATTGACTTAATCTAACTATGAAGTTGCTTGGAATTTAATCCAACAAAGGTATAACAACAAATCTCTAATCATTCAAAAACATGTTCACTGTCTTTTTGATCTTCCTAAATTAGATAAAGCATCTGTCCAGTCTTTACGAGAACTGATCAACAGTTCAAACAAACACATTCAAGCCTTAACTGCCTTAAGGGAACCCACAGACAAATGGGATACTCTACTTATTCACTATTGATTTCATCTAAGTTTGATAACTTCACATTCCGTAAATGGCAGGATTCATTAAGTCCAAACAAACTGCCTATTATGCAAGATCTCAATGATTTTCTAAACCATAGGTTTCACACCTTGGACACAATTGCCCATGCAAATAGGGTACCAGTGTCGATTCCTAAAAATACAACTAATAATGCTTCTAAACACAAACAAATTGGTGTACCAAACAAAACATGGACATCCTCACGACAGCCATGTCTGTTAACTTATGAACCTAAATGTGAGTTATGTCAATCCAAAGATAGCTTGTTTCAATACAATGAGTTTCTTAAGCTCTCAGTTCCAGATAGAATAAATCAGGTAAGAAACTTCAATCTGTGTAAAAACTGTGTAAAACCCCACAACATCAATCACTGTAAAAGTAAGAATGTATGCAAATCTTGTGGGAAAAGACACAATACGTTACTTTGCCTGAAATCTGTGTCGAGGCTTCTAAGGACTCCTGTGTGGATTCTGGCCAAAACTACAATCAACCAACAGGAGACAGCAAACAAGTCATTTCTGCTGGCTCAATAGCCAATTCTCTTACTTCTACAACTCAGACTGTTCTTGCTACTGCTATGGTGGATGTCATAAATTCTCATGGCAAACTTGTTTCATGTAAAGCATTACTTGATTGCGGTTCTCAGTCCAACTTTATTTCAGAGTCCCTTTGTAAAAGGTGACAACTAAACAAACGACAGGCTTCAGTCTTAATAACAGGTATCAACTGCAACACATTATCGGTAAATTATGTGGTTGAAGCAACAGTTAAATCTAAGGTAAGCGAATCAGACTTTAATTGCCATCTGGAGTTTTTTGTTCTTCCTAAACTAACAGATAAGTTACCTGGAAGAGCTTTATTTGACTATTCTGAGAAGCTTCCTCATGACCTTCATTTAGCAGATCCATCATATCACATCCCTTCAAACATAGACATGATTTTGGGTGCACAAGTTTTTTGGGAAATTCTTTGTAATAAAACAATTAAACTCTCAGATAGTGGCCCGACTCTGAGAGAAACCAAATTGGGGTGGATATTCACCGGTGCTGTTCAAGGGTGTAAATCAATTATCGATAGTACTCAAACTTATTTTGTCACATCTTTCGAATCATTGGATAACAATATCCAACGATTCTGGAAAATCGAAAACTATCACCCTAAGTCAGAACTAACAGGAGAAGATCGTTTGTGTGAAGAACATTCCCAAGCGACAACCAAACGTGACACAAATGGTAGGTATGTCGTACAAATTCCTTTAAAGGAAGATGTATCAGTCCTAGGAGATAGTCAGTCAATGGCTCTCAAACGATTCACTTCTCTAGAAAACAGACTTGATAAAAATCCTAAATTGTATGAGGAATATAGGGATTTTATGTTAAACTATGAACAACTTGATCACATGCAATGTATTGGTGAACTCAATTCAGAAATCACATCTCATGACGATTCATTTTCATATTTTATTCCTCATCATGCTGTCATCAAGGAATCATCAACCACAACAAAGCTACGAGTTGTCTTTGACGCTTCGGCGAAATCATCAAAGGGTATTTCATTAAACGACATTTCTATGAATGGCCCCAGAGTACAAGATGAACTTTTTTCCATCATCTCTCGTTTCAGAATGCATAAATATGTTTTCTCGGCTGACATCGAAAAAACGTACCGACAGATTCAAATTGACCCTTCTCAATACCATCTCCAATCCATTTTGTGGAGGTCAAATAAGGTAGAGCCAATCAAGGTAATAAGGTAGAATCATGTTTGAAAAAAGAAGCATTCAATGTAATTTCAGCCTTAGAATTGACTTAATCTAACTATGAAGTTGCTTGGAATTTAATCCAACAAAGGTATAACAACAAATCTCTAATCATTCAAAAACATGTTCACTGTCTTTTTGATCTTCCTAAATTAGATAAAGAATCTGTCCAGTCTTTACGAGAACTGATCAACAGTTCAAACAAACACATTCAAGCCTTAACTGCCTTAAGGGAACCCACAGACAAATGGGATACTCTACTTATTCACTATTGATTTCATCTAAGTTTGATAACTTCACATTCCGTAAATGGCAGGATTCATTAAGTCCAAACAAACTGCCTATTATGCAAGATCTCAATGATTTTCTAAACCATATGTTTCACACCTTGGACACAATTGCCCATGCAAATAGGGTACCATTGTCGATTCCTAAAAATACAACTAATAATGCTTCTAAACACAAACAAATTGGTGTACCAAACAAAACATGGACATCTTCACGACAGCCATGTCTGTTAACTTATGAACCTAAATGTGAGTTATGTCAATCCAAAGATAGCTTGTTTCAATGCAATGAGTTTCTTAAGCTCTCAGTTCCAGATAGAATAAATCAGGTAAGAAACTTCAATCTGTGTAATAACTGTGTAAAACCCCACAACATCAATCACTGTAAAAGTAAGAATGTATGCAAATCTTGTGGGAAAAGACACAATACGTTACTTTGCCTGAAATCTGCCATAAATGTCTACTCTTTTAAGCTACGAGTATTATCACTTTTTTTATCCCTTACGTGGGACAGCTACTAGGAGTAAAACTATTTTTAAATGCCAACATAGGTTTATTTATTTATTTATTTCCCAACCGCAGATCGCCAATTTACAATAGTTCACAATGAGGTTGAGTGTGCTATCAAATTAGAGGTCTCACAAAGCAGAGTATAATGCCGCAAACTAGACTTCAAATGGATGACCGAGACGGAAATGGCAGGCAAACAAAGTTTCCATCGTTTATTGACAAATATTTATTAAGAGCATAAAAAAAATTCTGGATTATACATGTAGGTATTGAATAAACGCCTACACAAAAATATAGTTGTTTATCATATCACAGATGGTTTCATGACGAATCTATTCTCTTAAAAACACATTATTTTCTATATGAAATGTCATTATTGTAACCAACGTCCAGCGTTAAAAATAGTAACATACAATAACCATTATTTAAGTGTATTTAAAAAGACTACTAAAAGGATACTTCAATTTCTAAAGTTGACAAGCAAACACCATCAAAATTTGATTATGTAAAAACGAACAATAATTAATTAAAAATACACAATTTCTTCATCAGTATTACTTTAGAGAGATATTATGTGACATACCTGACTGACTTGATTAAAAGAAAATATTGGTGATGGTAACACATGTTAATAACATTAAAAACAATCCATTTTTATTATTTTATTACCTAATTTTACTAAAATAAAATGTTACAGCTAATACCATTCTATCCTGGTTTAGTGAGATTCAGAATTACGTTTCTTTCCAATTACTCAACGGATAACAAACTTTGTTTCATTTCATCAAATAGAGTATATTTTTAGTTTGACTTGCACTTAACCTCAATTACGCCACATCAAGTCTCGAAATACAGAAACTTACCTGCAAACCAGTCCATAAGATATCATCCAGACAACCTCTGGACTTATTCATTTTCATTCTTTGATTCTCTGAAATGTGGCTTACAAGAAGGTTTGTTTCTCTGCTAAAAACGTAGTTTTCCTTTTTTTTCAATACATTTTTAGAAAGCCCATTAATAACAACAAAAATATTGAATCTTTAAAGCGAAAAAATTAATTTAAAACTTTTATTTTCATACGTGCGCAATTAATTTATAGTTGACCTTTTTTTTTGAGGGAGAGGCGGAAAAATGCATTACGCACACAGGTGGCCAGCCTGTAGTGTGGGGGTCCCCTAAAACGGGTTTACCCACTAAAAAACCTCCTCTACTCTTTAGGAATCTAACCTGGAATTGTTTGTCACATTACGTCAAGCTAGGCCTAAATTTGGCTTACGCCCGTGGGGCTCGCTCCTTATCCAGCCGCTCGATCAAGGGATCTGGGCCACTTCGCGGTCCAGATCGGTTTTCTTTCCTAGGAGGATGCCCCGGACGAACTGTGACAAACAATCCCAGTTGCCCTCATCCTCCATAATCTTTTGGCAGACCGTGTCCACCGAAAAAACACCGAGTTTTCTTGTGGCCTCCAGGCGGGGCCTTTCCCAACGCGAACAGCGGAAGAAGGTGTGTTCCGCGTCATCGGGAACGCCCGGGCAGTAGATGCAATCCGGTGAACCGGTCTTGCCCATCCGGTTCAGGTACGACTTGAAATAGCCGTGACCTGTCAGGAACTGCTTGAGGAAGTAGTCCACCTCCCCATGCCGCCGTTCCACCCATGGTTGGACCTGCTTGATAAGTCGCGCAGTCCATCGTCCTCGGGTGTCGTGCTCCCAGCTGTGTTGCCACTGCTGGAAGGTTCGGGAGCGCTCTTCTGTTCTTGCCGTGTCCTTGCCGATCTCGCCTTGTCTCTGATAAATCGCTTTCCTCTCCCCTGCCAAGAGCTTGACAGGGATGACTCCGGCGACCACCAGGACGGCAGGCTCGGACACTGTCCGGTAGGCGGAACACACCCGGAGCGCAGCTTAACGCTGAACCCGAGCGAGTCGCAACCTGTAGCACTCCTTATCTAGAGCTCCTGCCCACACCTCTGCCCCGTAAAGGAGCACGGATTGGACCGCGGACATCAACAGACGTCTTCTGCTGGATCGGGGACCCCCGAAATTTGCCATCAGCCTACTAAGGTAAGTGACTACCTTTGCGGCCTTGTCCGCCGTACGGAAGATCTGATCCCTCCAGCTTAACTTGGTGTCCACCATAACCCCGAGGTATTTGGCGGCACGAGTTGATGTGACCACCTCCCTTCCCACTCGGAGTGGGACGACGGTGTCGATCCTCTTCTTTGTGAGAATCACGATCTCCGTCTTACTGAGAGCAAGCGAGAGACCGTGATCGGACATCCAGTTGTTGACCACCCGCATAACTCGGTTCAACTTCAGTTGGGCCAGCTCAACGTAGCGTGCAGCAATGAGAGCTGCGACGTCATTGGCGTACCCAACCAAAGTGGTTTCCTCAGGCATCTCGGATCTCAGGAGGCTGTCATAGGCAACGTTCCAGAGATCCGGGCCGAGTATTGAACCATGTGCGGCACCAGAAGTGACTTCCATCGTTTGCGTTCCGTCCCTCGTGTCATAAATCAGGCTTCGAGAGCGTAAATAATCCTCGATGAGCCGCAACAGATATGCAGGAATACGAAAGGTGTTGCGAAGCGCATCCAACATATCGACCCACCTCGCCGAGTTAAAGGCATTCTTGACATCAAGCGTAACAAGAAGCACTACTCGGCGGGAGAAATGGTTGTGGCTCTCGGCTGTCTTTACAGCTCTCTGAACTTCGGTGACAGCGTCGATCGTTGACCGTCCCTTTCTGAAGCCGTACTGACGGGGGCATAAGTCCCCGGCAGCTTCCACGGCAGAAGTCAGGCGGGAACGGATCAGCTTCTCGAACAGCTTCCCAGCCGTGTCCAACATGCAGAGAGGCCTGTGGGACGACGGCAGCTCGGGATCACCTTTGCCCTTGCTGATCAGTACAAGCCTGGCTATTTTCCAGGGGGCCGGAAACACCCGGCATAGGTGACCTATAACTTAACTCTTCTTTATAATATCAAAACACCGCTATCATATTGTGGAGGGAGAAAAAGAAAGAGATTTTGGTCACTATTGAACAGAATCACTATATTCCGTAATATAGGCTACATCTCCATGGTTTATAACTTCATATTTTATAGGAGTTTTCATCATTACTACGGATGCCTCGCTCGTAAAACGAGATTGTGCATGGACAACACTTTCCGTCCGAGTGATGGACGACGTTGTTTATTATACTGCAAACGTATAAAAGTAATAAATAGATTTAAAATAAACTAATTTAATTGTCATTATCTGTTTACGTTTAAGCCATGTTAATTTAAATTTTCCTTAAAAGCTATGGCAAAAGATATGCAAGTTGAATGAATAAAAAGTCAAAATTTTGCTTTAAAAATGAGTTCTGCAAGTGGCTTTTTAATTACATTGCCCTTATTTGTTTTGGATTAGTACGATTTTTGCTTCATAAAAAACAACTTTTGAGGTTAGCACACGGGAAAAAATTAACAGGTGTTTATTTTACACTTGTTGGTTACAGGAAACACCAACTTTGCGGACTAATTACATGCCAGAAAACGCGTCTGTTTGCAGTAAGATGAAATTACGCCAAATTGCGCCTTTTTAGCGCGTTTGGCGATGGTTCTGTGGATTGGTAATATAAAAATAACATCGTATACTTTATATATTTTTTACTAAGTAATAATCGCCTGCAAAAATGTAACAAAAGCAAAGGTAAACAAAAACACACAAATGTTCTACTGTTTTATATTACAAAATAGAGAATTGATGGTTTTAAGGTATAAATGTATTGGATAAAATTGTATCACTTTGTCTCAACCATTACCATGCACAAGGCCATTTACGGGATTGTTGGAAGTTGTTTGTGTGCCAGAATCTATTTAAAATGGTGATGAATGTTACAGCACAGCCTAACGTGATGACACCAGCATACTCTAATGCACACAGAATGGTAAAAAATTTATAAAATTTATTTCACTATTAATCGTATTTACTAAAAAATTTCTTTCTTAAATTTGATAAAAAGAAGTCGTTCGTGTGACAAAGCACACCTAAAACACTACAAAATTAATATGTATTTTGTTAAAAACTTTTCTTAATCTACGCCTGTAGTAAAATGTATTTCTTTGCTAGACCCTTATAGGTGTTTTAAATTAATTTTAATCACTTTTTGCTCTCATAGTCATTTGAGTAGGGTTAGTGAAATAAGGCAAGATAACAATAATATGTCTTGTGAGACCATGACAAGACACAGATTCAGTGCCACCCTACTTTTATTGTTATTTAGAATTTAGGTCGGTACATGAAAAAATTAAACGTAATTTCTTAACTTTCTTCTATTTCAAAATTTTTTATATTTATCATATTTATGACAGATAAAATTTAAAAAAAAATTGCCATCGGAAGGAAGATGCGTTTGTTTCGAATTTGTCTTATTCAAATTTATAAACAAATTCATACGAAATATTTCCTTTATGTGTGGAAATATAATTAGGTCCCGTGCGCATTTTGTAGCCTAAACAATTGATTTATGTTTCTGAAAAACTCACCTACAGTACAATTCACCTAAAAAGGTATTATATTACTTTAAACATAAACTATCAAGGAGAATATTTTCGTATAAAAACAAAAAATGGGACTGTTTTAAAAATATTTGTTTTGATTATACTGTGACAGACGACCTATTTTTATTTACAATCAGACTTAAAAATTCATCAGACTGAAAAATTCATCGGTTGTTAAGTTAAAATTCACATTTAAAAATCTTATAATGAAAGTTAGTCAACATTTTAAGGCCCCTCTAGAAATAATTCAAAGGCCAGGGGGGGGGGGACGAGGGCCGAAACTAAATGACCTTTTTAATCACCATTCGCCCACGCGCTAGATCAGTAGCTTTAAAATGACCTCTCAATCTCAAACCTCATAAACAGGTTAAGTAGGTCAAGAGAAAAAGGGATGTAACAGACAAAACCCTCATAGAAATAAGAAGGTAGATGAGCAATAATGTTCACTGAGGACCCTTGTAGGTTTTGTATAATGAGATCCTCAGTGAATATTCTCTTGAGAGCTATTATTTTTGGAGGTCATCGCAATTTTCGATTCCAGTGGATAGTTTGGTTTCAGTTCAAAATATTTGTATAAATATTTGAAAATTAGATATATTGCTAAGTTGGTGCTTAACAACAAGTAATATCAGTATTATTGATGGAACCAGACAAATAAAATGGATATTTAAGACATTGTGTCAATTTATGTCACATTCATTATTTGCAAAATAAACTGATTTTGATTTGAAAGAAGACATAGAATATTAAAAAGATTTTATGGTACCAAGTTTACGTTTACCAAGATTAATGGGAATTTTTATTTTTTATTTTCTATTAGTATAAATTACAGTTTTAATAAAGGTTAAATAAAGCTAATTACAGAATTCACGATGCAATTTTCATTGTATACTTGTCAATTAAACAAAAATTAATAATAATTATAAAAATTAATTGATAGTTTTAAAAATTATGTACAATCCTTATTAACCCTCCGAGCGTTCAATATAGCACCCCTGGAGCGTTACGCATTTATTTAGGTTTTGCATACTTTGAAACAGGGGTGGACTGAGCCGCCGGGACACCGGGAAAGTTCCCGGTGCCCCCTCCCCATCAAGGCGCCCCGGCGCCCCTAGGACAAGATTTTTTTTCATTATAAGGAATTGTAAAATATTTTTTTAAGTTCAATATTTGTGAATTTTTATTTTTCCTAAAGCGATTAATATGTGTTTGCACTTCAAGACTTGAACATAATACGTTTATCTTCATATAAATTGAATGTTCAATTTTGATAAATTGCTCCAACTGGGAACTCTTTCGTGTAGCAATGACTCGACATAGTTGGCTAACCTGTGCGGCGAAACAGCTGTCAGCCTGGGCGCGACCATTGCGACGTAGTACGAGTAAAGGTCAATCCCAGGGGGGTGATTTTGTTAAACCTTACACAAAGTGTATATTTGTATTTATTATGGAATATGTACAATTTTGAATATAAATACGTGTATTAGGACGACTCTTGTAGTCCATTATTTTAATAAGTCGACAATTTTAACAGGTTAGGAACGATGCTGTATTTGCATTTTGCAGAAACTATGCAGTTTCCAGGCAATCTTCGTTGCAATGACTTTCCTGATGATTTTTTAGCACACCACTCCACTTACAGGTTACCTGCAAACCAAGGTTCTTGACTATGTTCAAGCATTGAGGCTATAAGCTGCACTTAGGAAAAAAGGCGCCTTTAGGATTTACAAGGTGCTAGGTCCAAGATTGCCGATGTCTTCAAAGCTGCAGAGGTCTTCGTCACTGAAATAACGAACAAAATCGAACACTTGTCGAGTACAGTTCCAAATATGGAAGAAATCATCATAGAAACAAATCTGCCTGGGGTGAGAGTAGGAAGAAGAAGAAAATGCCGGTGGAAACCTCATCAGGAGACGTGGTCTAATTGAGGAAATGCAACAATCGCCGATTTGAGGTAACCGTTTTTAACTGTGTTATAGATCAAGCTGTCGAATGTATGAACGAAAAGTTTTCAGGAAAACAAAGTCTATGCTTAGATTTAAAATATTTTGATCCAAAGCGGTTTTTACAGCATTTACATTAACTCTTCTGGCTTTCAAAGGATAATAGAATTAGTTACCGATTGCGAGGAGGGGATACTGGAGGAGGAATTAGTGTATTTTAATCACCGTGTCATCACCAGTTGTCGAAGCCAGTAAACATAACAAAACCAACCGATGATTTTGAAGGTGAGCTCTCGGAAGAAGAATTGGTTTCCAACTTAAATGATGACGGATAAAGAGACCCAAAAGATTTGCAGTATATTCAGTGTAAAAGTGGTAAAAATGCAATACTTGCTTCAAGTGTGCATTCGAACTTCTTACTTGAGTACAATGTTTTTGTTTTCAAGGCTGTACACGAACCTTTTTTAAGTCTTTAAGTATATCTCTTGACATTACCAGCTACCCAAGTGTCATGTGAACCCTGTGAACGGCCCTTTGCAAAATTAAAATATATCAAAACAAGGCTCAGACTCAATTCACGACTCACTGATGAACACCTTCACACCTTATTTCTCATGAACATTGAGGGAGATATTCTTGTCAAGATCAATAATTATTAGATAATCGACAAGCTGAGTGAGAAGAGTGAACAATTACGAAGACTTCTTCACGTATAAACTGTTGGTATGTTGACTTAAACTTTTATGGGCAGCAATATAAACAAACAGTAATGTAATATAGTTGGTTTTGATAAAGATAAAAAAAAACTACGGCTTTCAAGTTTAATATTTGCCTACAAAGCCTTCAGATGCTTATTGTAAAGTTATTTTTACTTTCATCAGTTTGATTTTTAATATCAGTTTATAATGCTTATTGAAAATTAAGAAGTTACTGTTTTAACACTTGTTTGATTTACTTTTTACAAACTACAGTAACATACTTCTATAGATACATTGTAAATTGTTTAAATTTTAAGGGATTCTGTTACTATAATCATTAGAAATAAAGACCAAAATATCCATTTTTTTGTCACATGTTTCAACTATGTCATTTTCAACACTGAGAAAACGAGAAGTTAACCGAGTCCGGGTTAAGCTATCGCAGGGTTGATTTGACTAAGTTAGGGTTAATACGATCAATTCTACTTAGTAATTAGTAACCATGCCAAACAGGTTGATATGTAGGCGGTTATTTTAACTAAGAAGGTTGGCAATAATTACTAAGTCAAGGCTTTGAGTTTTAAAGTTTGTTATTTTAACCTGTTAAAATAATTTAAAACAACCAATAAAGCATCTAGGTTGGTCCAATCTTAACGATGGTTTATTGTAACCTCTACATTGATTAAATCAAACAACTGAACCAGGTTAAATTTACCTATGCATATTAGTTAAAACTACAATATTTCAAAAGTGGGTTAATTTTACCAACCTTGCTAGGTTGGTAACAACCTTCTTTTATTTCGTTTTCTTGTTGTATTGTTCTCTACGACTGCAAGAAGGCGACAAGATGGATGAAGAAATGAGCATTAGCACTTTATTAAGCGACTGGGGCCTCTCTTCTTATATCCCTGTGTTTGAAGGTATGTGTGATTTAAGATCAACACTTGGTAAGCTAATATAAGTTACAGTTAATGATCATGAAGGTAAGAAAGCTTCAAATTGCCCAGACCTCAGGCTTAGGCCTACCTAGCCTATTGATGTTTCCTAATTGTAGGAGATTCATGAGTGCCTACTGTGTATTCAGGAATAGGTTCTTAAAAAATTGTTTAGAATCTCAATTCTAAAATAGTTGAGGTCTAAGCTGTTTTCAGTGAATTTATATTGCTTGGTTGGTGTGAGAAGCTAAGCGTAACCAATTTGGGCTGCACTTCTATACGGAACTTTCTAATGAAAATTAGGCTATCTAAACTATCAATTCAACCAATCTCTTATTGAAATAAAAAATTGAATTCTTAATTAGCTAGGCTATTTTTGTATTAAGAGCGAAAAGTATGTAATTGCACTCAAGAATTGTAAATGGTAGCATGAAGGCAGCTGAGTGCGGCCATTGAGTAGGCCTAAATATTGTGACGTTATTAACATAACTTTAGAATGGTCAAACAATGTTAAAATATTGAAACGCTGAACGACAAGATCATCCGCCAGGGGCGCCACTAACTGGCAACTGATAATCCGGGGCAGTTAATCAAAATCTTTCAACAATCAATAACTCAATTCAGTTCGATTGATTCCTCCATAGTTTTCAACGATGCCGATAACTATCGTTTTGATGCGATATGTAGTCGATCCAATAACTTAAAGCCTAGGCCTACTGAACTGTTTCAACAATCAACAACAATCTTGACGGTAGCCTCTTGACTTAGCAGGATGGGGGTTTTTCCGGGAACTTTTTTGGGGATATTTTCCCAGAATCGGGTAATACCAACCCTCATCAACAAAAATTACTTCCCAACGTTTCCCTACCAATTCCTCATGGGGGTGGGAGGGGGTTGAAAAAGGGAAAAAATCCCAAATTTTTATATTGAGTGATAAAAATAATTCAAGATAGCCAAAAAATTCCTAAAAAATATATAGATTGCATTAACATAAAGCATTCAACCCCCACTCACCTCCCTAAGGGGTGTGAGGGGCCCAAAGTTGGGGTAAAATACAAAATTTGCAAACAGCTGTATACCGTAATGAAAGAGGGGAAAACCGTAATTAACATGAAATATAACTACGGTATATGTCAATTCAATATTATAACTACGTAAGACAATCTTAGCTACCCCTATTTTAGGATTAGGGGTAAAAATAAGGGATGAAAATGAGGTTTTTTGTTGGTAAAGTTTGAAAAAAAATCACATTTAGCCCTAAAAATGTTAGAAATTATTATTTAACATTATTCCTCATGTGTTTAGCCCTTATAGACCACTCTTTTACTTGGGAAGGGGGGGGGGGGGGGGGGGGGGGAAAGCAATACCCCCTGGAAATACCCCAACCCACTAACCACTAATTTTAAACATGTTTAAATTTTTTATGTTAAACCCCTTTTTGCCTCCACTCTCATATGGCGTGAATGGGTAGGGTAAGCAGTGAATATGTAGTAATTGAATGAAATAGCCACCATACAATATTTTGTTTTGCTATTTTTTTTTAATTATTGATAATTTTTTAAGGATGATGGTATTTTTTGGGTTTTACCCCATTTTCACACTTACCCCCATAAGAGAGACGTCGATAAGGGTTGACAACATGGGAAATAATGTTAAATACACATTTGTGAAATTTTTAAAGCTAAATGTGATTTTTTCAAACTTTACTGACAAAAAACTTAATCCCTTATTTTTACCCTTAACTTAATCCTAAAATAGGGGGGAGGGCTAAGAGTGTCTTACGTAGATATAATATTCGATAGACATTTATAGTCATATTTCATGTTAGTTAGTTTTCCCTCATCCATTAGGCACCTGTATGAAAATTTCTTAATTTACCCTAACTTAGCCCTGCCCGCCCATCCCTTAGTAGGGTGAGTGGGGGTTGAATGTTTTATGTTAATGCAATTTATATATTTTTAAAATTTTTTGGCTATTGTGGATTCTTTTTATCACTAAAAATAAAAATTTGGGATTTTTCCCTTTTTTCCAACCCCTTCCCACCCCCGAAGGGAATTTTGCAGGGAAACTTTGGGGGGTAATTTTCATTGGTGAGAGATATTATTATCCAATACTGGGAAAAAATCCCCCAAAAACTCCCCGGAAATACCCCTACCCTCTAAGTCAAGGGCCTACCAACCGGAAAAACAATTGTCTATTAATAGGCCCTAGCCTACTCAATGTTGTTAGTGGTCTACTCTTATAGTATTTAATTACTTTCTTTTGCATAGTACTTCATGGTAATCGTGTTTAAGTTATGATATAAAATAAAATTTTGTTGACATAGGTAATAATAATGTATTTAAAGTAATTTTCAATCCGATACAATATATCGAAAATATCGAAATCTAAGTTAACTTAAACTTAATGTTAGTTGGAGGATCCCAACTTTTACAATGTGATTAGGCCCGAATCAATTTTACCTTTATGTTTTTGTCAAAAAATTCATAATTTTGATGTAATGTCACTTCAGAGTTTAGCTCACAACCTATATTATATTTCTGATTATAAAATAACGAATTACTGGCTTGCATCGTTCTGCAGTTAGGTTAGCGTTTATAATGTCATGTTAGTTTGCATTTTTCACATCAAAATACTTCTTGATTTGCATCTTTAGTTATCCCATGTTGGTGTGCAATTTTTAAAGTAGAACCCTGATAGTTCGATACGTAGTGGACTAAGGAAGTGGGGGAACAAAAAGTCCATAAGTTAGGCCTAGATGTCAAACTAAGACATCACTAAATTTTAAGTCATGAGTTTAATTTAGAAAACACTAAATTTTAATCAAACCATGATATAACTTGTATTGCCGTAACTGTTGAACACAATCAACATTTAAATCATTCACCTCTTTGTATACATTTTCACCATTTTCAGTAGCCAACATGGTGGAGACAACCGGTTGATAGTTGCATGTTAAGTTGTCAAGGACTGTGACGAATTGTAAGAAGTGTCGAACTATCAAGTAACGAACTATCTAGGTACTACTGTACCTTCATCAAATATGATTTGCAACCAGTGGCGGATTTACCACTAGGCCGACTAGGCCCTGGCCTAGGGCCGCGGGCTGCAGGGGGACCGCACGGAGTCCCAAATATACATATATTTTTTAAGGATGCACTTGCACGGTAAAGATGAACATCAGCTTTGAGCCCTGGTTTTTTAGCAGACTATTTTAGTTGGAACCCCGTAAATTCAAAATACAACAGAGAGGCTTTGGTGAAGTCATTGTGGCGTCTGCTGTTTTCCATGTCATTTTCGGGTGATCATGAGCTTACCTTTAGGTTAAGTCACATTCATATTGGTGGCAACACTGGGCGACGACGCGGCGGCCCCTTTGGGCTTTTTATTATAAGTAACTGAAGTTACCTCTGTGTCTAAAAAGTGCACCGCCTTCCCCTTGATATTTTTTGCTTTTGTATTTATCAAAATTGTATATCAAAATTTTGTGTTCCATAAGTATCGAAATTCAGAAAGCAACACATTTGTACCAATATAGTAATATTAACAAAGTAATTCAGATCAATAAGGACCCCATTGTACCTACACTATAAAATACAGTTTGGTAAAGTTGAGTACGTATAGCCTCCCACCAACAGCAATTTGACCAACGTAACTGACATAACATCCCTAAAATACAGCGGAACGCTTTTCACAAACTTTTGAACAGAGAGTAGTGACTCCAGTTATAGCATAGATCCATTGACTATAGATATAGTCAATGATAAAGCATAATGGGCCCCATTAAATAAATAAATAAATTTATTCACCTCAGACGTAAACATGCGTTAGGCATACTTAATCTAACTTAAATTTATAATACATAGGTTTTGTATGCTAATTTTTTCCATATGGTTTCTTCTTTTTCATCAATATAAATTCTTTGTTTTCTTCTTTTTTTCATAAAAACTTTCAAGTGAATATAAAGGTTCTTCCTCAAGTAAATTTTTTAACACGTTCAATTCCCCACCCCCATTTAACAGCTGGATAATCCAGCATCTTTTCAAGACGAGCTCGTTCACAGAGATCAAAGTGTACACATACAATTAATTACACTTTACTCGCACCAGAGCATAGAATAAAAAATTAAGGACGATTTTAGCTTAATTTGAGGATTTTAGTATCATACTTTGCTCAGTGATGAGGGGGGGGGGAGGAGGGTCCCACAGAAAAGTTGGCCTAGGGCCCCAACGTTCGTAAATCCGCCACTGTTTGCAACTATCAGGCTGTATAAATGGTTGAAATTAACTCTGAACCATTACTATAAAATTTTAGTACAGCAAATGTATAGAGAAAAGGATGACCTTAGCCTACAATCATACACAACACACCTAGAATTTCAAAAGAAGTATGGATTTTTAGCATGGGAAATGTTGCACGAAATAGTATCAGATGAGATAGAAGAACTTATGGATATTAAATACAAGAGAGTTAATAGAAAATTAGACAACCTTACACAAACCGATAAGAACAATAGAGAAATTGAAGAGGGAAACTCCAACCACAACTTCCAGAAACGAGTAATCAACTTAACAGACGTGCAGTTCGATAAAGAAGATATTAAAATACTCGAATATGGACTAAAACATAATTTTGCCATTGATGATAAGAAGCAAAAAGACGTAATAGCTACAGATATTGAAGCAAACATTCGGATATTGAAAGATGTAGACTTATGTGCAGTACGACAAGATATTACTACAGATTTCCCAACTACGATCATGAAATGTACCCAAGAAATGAAAGAAGATATGAAGAAATGTAAAGAAATAAAGAAGAAACTCGAAGAAAATAGCGCCCTTGCATTGAAAGCTGACAAAAGTAATGCCATAGTAATAATGGACCGAAATGACTACATTAAGACGACAGAAGATTTTATTCGAGAAAACAACTTTAAGGAATTGAAGAAAGACCCTACAGAAAAATACCAGAGAGTATTATCAGATGTCGTGAAGAAGTGTGATAAAGTAATTTCTGAAGAATGTAGACCTCGAATGAATATTTTAAATTCAAAAGCACCTGTTATGAAAGGAATTCCAAAAATCCACAAGAAGAATGTACCAATTAGACCTCTAGTGAACTTTAAATCAGCACCAACATACAATGTTTCTAAGATGCTCTCAAATATTTTGTTCAATGATCTGGAACTAGAATACAGACACAATGTAAAAAATAGTTATGAATTTGTTGATAAAGTCACGAATGTTGATATTACCAAAGATAGTAGATTAGTATCCTTTGATATTTCGAATTTATACACTAATGTACCGGTGAATGAAACAATAAATCTTGTTAAATGTAGACTAGAAAACAATGGATTGGAAAAAACGTATGTCAACCAGCTTGTTATGTTACTGAAGACTGTACTAGACCAGAATTATTTCAGATTCAACAACAAATTCTACAGCCAATCAGATGGCCTAACAATGGGAAGTCCTCTCTCTGCAATAATGTCAGAAGTATTTTTGCAACACCAAGAAGACATCATTTTGGAACAATTGAAGATGAACCACGATATCCAGTTATATATAAGATATGTAGATGACGTCCTAATTATTTTCAACGAGAAGAAAGAAAAAGAAGCAGAGGACATGTTGAAATTATTAAACAGCCACCATGGAAATCTGACATTCACAAATGAATACGAAGAAGACGGAAAACTCAATTACCTAGACTTGACAGTAATAAGAAGAGAGAACAAACTGGAATTCACAATCTACAGGAAACCAACCCAGACAGACACAACCATTAATAATAAATCCGTACATCCATTAAGCCACAAGACTGCTGCATTCAGTTCAATGTTATATAGAGCATACAAGATCCCCTTAAGCGAGTCCAGCCGCAAAGAAGAAATAGCAACCATCAAAAGTATTGCACGAGCCAATGGATACCGTACTAGCCTCATAGACGAAATGGAAAGTAAAATCTTAAGGAAAATAAAGAACCAGAATCGACTCTACAGCCAGACCACATTGAAAAATGACGAAGACAAATCAACTAGATTCACTGTATTTAACTACACTGGAAACGTAACACAAAAGGTCGCTAATAGATTCAAGAAGTACGGAGTTTCTGTCGCATTCAAAACACAAAACACCATGAGTGGACTGCTATACCCCAAGATTGAAGACAATAACCAATTCAACCGAGCCGGAATTTACAAGATCAGCTGCGAAGATTGCGACAAATTCTACGTTGGACAAACCGTTAATTTTATAAAAAGATTCAAGAACCACATATCAGCATGGAAGAACAACAAACCGGAAAGATCAAATGTAGCAAAACACCTTTTAGAAAATGGCCACTCCTTAAAAACCATAGAAGAAAACCTGCAAATAGTCAAGACGTGTAGGAAAGGAAACACAATGAACGCATGGGAAGAATTATATATATTTAAAGAAAAATGTAAAAACAGGGACAAGTTGATAAACGAACAAGTGAACTTCGATTCCGGCGGAACCTACCAGAATATATTCCTGAACATCCGGTAGCCAATAAGATTTAAGCATGGACGCCATCTTGTTTCCCGGAACTTCCTGCGCCAATAGTACTTCAGCAAAGACGCCATCCTGATTCTCTCAGTCTCTGATTGGGCCTGATGATGACCGGTGTGACTGGTCGAAATCGATCGCCATTATAAGATCTTTTATATATATTTACCGTCTGTAAACATATACAGTATAAGTGTAAATATATCGAATAGTGTTTGAAGACGTTTTATTATTTCAACCTGAATATCATTACCAGCACGTATAATGCTAATCAAGAAGTTATTTAGTGATGCCAGTCAAGCACAACTAGCATTGAGGTATAGAGATGTTAGAATCAAAGTCCACACGAAGATTGCCGATATTTATTTTAACAAGCAGTGTCTTAAAAACAAAGTAACACCTCAGTATGCCAAAATAAAAATGAAAGGAAACTCCATTGCAGCAAAGAAGACTAAGGAACAAGCAGAAATCAAGTATGTAGAAAATATGATAAAGCAAATGTATAGAGAAAAGGATGACCTTAGCCTACAATCATACACAACACACCTAGAATTTCAAAAGAAGTATGGATTTTTAGCATGGGAAATGTTGCACGAAATAGTATCAGATGAGATAGAAGAACTTATGGATATTAAATACAAGAGAGTTAATAGAAAATTAGACAACCTTACACAAACCGATAAGAACAATAGAGAAATTGAAGAGGGAAACTCCAACCACAACTTCCAGAAACGAGTAATCAACTTAACAGACGTGCAGTTCGATAAAGAAGATATTAAAATACTCGAATATGGACTAAAACATAATTTTGCCATTGATGATAAGAAGCAAAAAGACGTAATAGCTACAGATATTGAAGCAAACATTCGGATATTGAAAGATGTAGACTTATGTGCAGTACGACAAGATATTACTACAGATTTCCCAACTACGATCATGAAATGTACCCAAGAAATGAAAGAAGATATGAAGAAATGTAAAGAAATAAAGAAGAAACTCGAAGAAAATAGCGCCCTTGCATTGAAAGCTGACAAAAGTAATGCCATAGTAATAATGGACCGAAATGACTACATTAAGAAGACAGAAGATTTTATTCGAGAAAACAACTTTAAGGAATTGAAGAAAGACCCTACAGAAAAATACCAGAGAGTATTATCAGATGTCGTGAAGAAGTGTGATAAAGTAATTTCTGAAGAATGTAGACCTCGAATGAATATTTTAAATTCAAAAGCACCTGTTATGAAAGGAATTCCAAAAATCCACAAGAAGAATGTACCAATTAGACCTCTAGTGAACTTTAAATCAGCACCAACATACAATGTTTCTAAGATGCTCTCAAATATTTTGTTCAATGATCTGGAACTAGAATACAGACACAATGTAAAAAATAGTTATGAATTTGTTGATAAAGTCACGAATGTTGATATTACCAAAGATAGTAGATTAGTATCCTTTGATATTTCGAATTTATACACTAATGTACCGGTGAATGAAACAATAAATCTTGTTAAATGTAGACTAGAAAACAATGGATTAGAAAAAACGTATGTCAACCAGCTTGTTATGTTACTGAAGACTGTACTAGACCAGAATTATTTCAGATTCAACAACAAATTCTACAGCCAATCAGATGGCCTAACAATGGGAAGTCCTCTCTCTGCAATAATGTCAGAAGTATTTTTGCAACACCAAGAAGACATCATTTTGGAACAATTGAAGATGAACCACGATATCCAGTTATATATAAGATATGTAGATGACGTCCTAATTATTTTCAACGAGAAGAAAGAAAAAGAAGCAGAGGACATGTTGAAATTATTAAACAGCCACCATGGAAATCTGACATTCACAAATGAATACGAAGAAGACGGAAAACTCAATTACCTAGACTTGACAGTAATAAGAAGAGAGAACAAACTGGAATTCACAATCTACAGGAAACCAACCCAGACAGACACAACCATTAATAATAAATCCGTACATCCATTAAGCCACAAGACTGCTGCATTCAGTTCAATGTTATATAGAGCATACAAGATCCCCTTAAGCGAGTCCAGCCGCAAAGAAGAAATAGCAACCATCAAAAGTATTGCACGAGCCAATGGATACCGTACTAGCCTCATAGACGAAATGGAAAGTAAAATCTTAAGGAAAATAAAGAACCAGAATCGACTCTACAGCCAGACCACATTGAAAAATGACGAAGACAAATCAACTAGATTCACTGTATTTAACTACACTGGAAACGTAACACAAAAGGTCGCTAATAGATTCAAGAAGTACGGAGTTTCTGTCGCATTCAAAACACAAAACACCATGAGTGGACTGCTATACCCCAAGATTGAAGACAATAACCAATTCAACCGAGCCGGAATTTACAAGATCAGCTGCGAAGATTGCGACAAATTCTACGTTGGACAAACCGTTAATTTTATAAAAAGATTCAAGAACCACATATCAGCATGGAAGAACAACAAACCGGAAAGATCAAATGTAGCAAAACACCTTTTAGAAAATGGCCACTCCTTAAAAACCATAGAAGAAAACCTGCAAATAGTCAAGACGTGTAGGAAAGTAAACACAATGAACGCATGGGAAGAATTATATATATTTAAAGAAAAATGTAAAAACAGGGACAAGTTGATAAACGAACAAGTGAACTTCGATTCCGGCGGAACCTACCAGAATATATTTCTGAACATCCGGTAGCCAATAAGATTTAAGCATGGACGCCATCTTGTTTCCCGGAACTTCCTGCGCCAATAGTACTTCAGCAAAGACGCCATCCTGATTCTCTCAGTCTCTGATTGGGCCTGATGATGACCGGTGTGACTGGTCGAAATCGATCGCCATTATAAGATCTTTTATATATATTTACCGTCTGTAAACATATACAGTATAAGTGTAAATATATCGAATAGTGTTGGAAGACGTTTTATTATTTCAACCTGAATATCATTACCAGCACGTATAATGCTAATCAAGAAGTTATTTATAAAATTTTGGTTACAGTCGACTTTTGCTAACTCAAAATTCACTGGACTATGATTTGTTTTTGAGATACGCTTACCTAGTTCAACTTAGAAATAGTTCAAATAACTGAGGTAATTATTTATTCCACTCATACAAGTAGCTTTTAAAAAATACAGTGACAGCAGACGGACACGTGTCCAGATGTATTCACTAAATTTTTCATAGACCTGTGATTAGGTGTTTTGACTTACAGAGTAGAGGTAAACTTTGACTTGTAAAGGTGAAGTGCAATATTGAATTCAACTTAATGTACTGAAATTTGAGTTATAGAGGTTCCTAGTAATTTTTGTCTTCCTTCGACTTATAGGCCCCAATAAATAATAACGATACCCGTAAAATTATATCAAGTTACGTAGGATTTTTATTTGAGTTAGGAAGGATTTTCTTAAAGGGGATTTAAAATAATTTGAGGTATCGAGGTTCGAGTTAGCAAGAGTTGTCTGTATTTTACATTCAAGTGTTTTTATAAAAAATTATAATCAACATTAATTTATTCATTCATTATTTTTTCATCTCATATTTTCATTTTAGAGAACTGCATCACCCCAAGTCTTTTGGGAGTTCTATCAGATGAGGAAATCAAAGATCTACTTCCAAAAATAGGGCATAGGGCCTTATTTAAACAAAATGTACAACAATGGATCTTGAACAACAGCATAAGTTTTAGTGTCAAGGATCTTGAGGTAGGCCTACGCAAGTAAGGATTTAAAAACTGTTAAATTATGATTATTATGTTACCCTCATTTTGAAATCCATAAATGAGTCTTCACATCACTTTAATACAATCATCCAAATTACTAATTTACTGCTGTAATCACAAAGTTTAATCAGTCGCATGATGAAATATGATTAAATAAGCAGAAGTTTCTTGATTGAGTGAAGGCAAAAAGTCTGAAAAGTAAGGTTAATCTGCCCCAATAGTGGTTTTGAGCAGCTTTTCAATACTCCAGTTGGCGCTCGACTACTGTAGGCTACCTAGCTATTTTCGGGAATTTTCACATGACCGTATTTATTTGCGTAGGTTATTTTTTTTATTTTTTATTCTAGTGTGTTAATTATAGTCCTATTTGTTTGCTACAGCGACAGGTTCAATATGTAACAGACTAAATTTAATACTGTGCCTTAATACAAAAGTAGGCCTATGTCCTAAATTTAGTGGTTGGTTAGACTTGGTAGGTAGTTAGTGAAGCAACTTTGGCTTATTGTAAAGTTATGTTGTGAGTCATTTAAACTCATTGCAATGGGTAAGCAAGCCTTAATGGTATACCACATTCTTAAGCTACGCATGCACTAAGCCGTCACGGCAGCTAGGAAATGTCCTGAGATTCTTTTTCCCAAATTTTGTGAAACCCTGTAGTACGCGCTGAAGGACCCAATCGGTTAAAATGCATGTAGGTTAAAAACTCCCAGCCAGCGAAATTCTTTTTTGCAAGGAAACAAGGAAAAATTTGTCGGTTGCCGACCATAAGAAGATGTAGGCTACATCCTGTACTGAATACTTTAAGTAGGCTACACCACATGCAACATTTGAGCCAAGAAAAGTTTTGAATGGTACATTTAAAAATTAATTACTCCATTGTAATCTGTTAATACATATTTCATTATTTTATATTTTTTAACTTGCCTAGACAGTAATATTTGTGTTGTTTGTTATAGTATTATTATTCTCTATCATTTCTAAGCTCATGAGTCAGGGAAATCGATGGCAAAGGGAAATAATGACAAATTTTCTGTGGAACCCTGTTTTTGCCCTATGAAATTGAATTTAAAGTCATAAATAATAGGATATTTTAAACTTGTATCAATTAGGCCTGGGAGTTTAATTTTATGTACAGCCTATGTATTGCCTTGTTACGTCACAACTATTAAGCAAATTATTGGGCTTTTTAGGAAGTGCCTGAAAGCGTTCTTTCTTCCCCAAACTCAACATCAATTACAATTGATTACCAAGATTTAACTCAGGAAGGATCATCGTCAGAACAAATAGAGAAATGTTCCCTAGAAAGTGATGTGCCATCACTGTTCCACAGCACTCCGAGCTCTTCAGATGCTCCAAAGCCAAATAGTCCTGACACCAATAACAAACCAAAAACCAATAACAAAATAAACCTGGTAAGTAAAATATGTACGTCTGCACTAGGGTACTCAGATAGTAACATAATTATGCATGTATGGGCTTCTGTATGCATCCAGATGTGGCAGTGAGCATGCATTAGAACCTTGCCATTTGATACTAACGCAATTGATATATCAACCTCGGTATATCAAACTTTTGCTGCTCCCCGTAAGATTCCATACAGTGAGGTTTTATACTTTAGGCTATAACAGTTTTTGCTCCAGCTCATCTTTTCAGTTTTATACGGTATCTTGTTAAATAAACCCTCTCTTTCTTAAATAAATAAGGTATGAATCACTATCAAATTAATGTCCAATTTGGGAAAGGTAAAAAAATATAAAAAATTAAATTAAATAACAAGTTATTTGTTAGTAGTTTACAGTAAATGTACTACGGAATAAAACCTTACACATATCAGAGCATAAAAATTACATTTAGCACTGATACTCCTGATTTCATTTCAGGAATACACAAAGAATTTTCCCCTCGCTCTTAAATTTTTTTCTTGATAAAAAAAGTGATATAAAATGGTAAAGTCAAAATTTATAAGCTGAATGTTGAAGGTAAATGTAATGACCAACACCGACATAAGTTAAAACGAGTTTATATTGCTTTTTTGTGTTCTTTAGACTGGAAAATGTGCCTTATTTTCAATTTAATCTAAAAAAACTCACTTAAACTTTCCATATACTGATAGATTATTTATTATCTTTATTTAAAATATAATAAAACAATAGTAAAGAGTATATAAACTTTCAATTAATATAAATTTTTAAATTACTTTTTATAATTTGATATTTTTTATATAGAAAATGTGATCGTGAGGGAGTGAGCGAGGGGAAAAAACGACGTGAGCGAGGGGGAATCGCCGTGAGCGAAGGGGAACTAATAAATAATAAATGAAAAACTAATAAGTAAATAAGTTGTATCAATTAATAATGCAAGGTGAAGTAACAATAAAGTGTATTATTATGATGAATAGCAAAGGGATTCCCGAATGTCTTTAGTTTTTTACCAGACTATACCGGCAGTATTTTATTTATTTATGTTCATTCAATAATTTTATTTAAAGCAAGATCATATGTTTAATAATATACTTACCATTTCTACAAAGCTTTATTTGCACGAGAAAAAATATTTTAGTAATTTTTTTCCTGGAGAGAGTCAAACTGGCCATCAATTTGATAATGACCCGTATACTAAAACTTGAGCCAAGTTAGCCATGTTTTCCAGTTTAAGAGGGGTCTTAAGTGTTGGGGCCTGAATACTATATACAGGGTGTCTAGGTTTAACCTATACAATCTTTACCAGGTTATTCAGATAGCCAAAATAAACAAAAAAGTTCAAATAAACATAAGACCTTAAATGGTTCGTTAAGCGATATTTTTTGTTGGCATTTTGTTTTTTTACACTTAGTAATTGGTATTTCCATAACAGGTTGTTGTATTGAGTTCTTATTGGTTAAGCATTTACCTTTATCAAACCAATTTTTTTTTTAGTAAAAAAATACCAATAACTCTGTTATTTGTTGTAAATTTTTATTGCAATCGAACAGTTTTTCTGTAATTTGCTGTTATGTCTGCCTTGGGTTAATTTGATAATATGCATTTTCAGAATGCTCTTTTACAAGAATCAGTAGAAGGCAAGTATATTCTTTCAAAAGGAAAGGACGGACCATTTGATGATTCAACTCGAAGTCGCCTATGTAAACAAATCTGCCTCGAAATACTGAAGGAAAAACCAAACAGCCCTATCACAAGTGATATTTATTTATCTTGGGCAGATGAAATTAAAAAACTATTTCCATGTGAACATCCTTCAGTCTACTTTTTCCGTACTTTAAGAAGTGGGCCAAAGGGTTTTGTAAGCAGAATCCAAGGTAAATTACCTGACATGATTCACAATCTTCGCAAGAAGTATAAAAATGAAAGTGTCATCAAAAAAGGAAATCCGATTCTTTACCATTGAATTCCAATCAAAATTCGAATGGGCGTCGTGTAAGCAGCATAGTAAAAACTCAAGACTCAAACGATGAACAAGTGAAAGACAGTTTGCAATGGCTTCGTAACTCTTCTGATCCATGGTACATGGTGGGGTGGAAGAACGGTGGGATTTAACAATTCAACAAAGACAAAATGAAATAAAGGCTGTCGAAGGACAAACTATCAGTGAAACATTAAAAACGTATGCTGCATTACAAAAACCAAAAGGTTACATGCTGGTAAGTTGTTGAAACATTTTAAAAGTACAGTAACACTTACAATTGAGATTTGTAATGCTTTTGTCATTTTTAGAAATTCTTAAGAAGGTAATTCTTAATAAGGATTGGTGCTGTAAAACATATTTGAGCTTTAAAATCCCATGTTTTGAATATTAGACAACAATCACAGAATTGAAGGACTTAATGCAAGCCTAACGTAAAATCCTAAATTGGAAAAATGAAAAAAAAACAGATTTTTCTTTAATTTTAATAACGACTTAATCACAAAGGTTTTAACCAAACAAAGTATAGTATTTTTGCTTTCTTTGTTTGACCCATAGCCATGTTAAGCCGCGTCCGCACTGGCCGAACATTCGTGGCGAACTTGTTCGGCTTGTTCGGCGAACACAAAAAATCAACAAACATTCCTAACAAACAATTACCGGCCATAAGATTTACATTCTAAAAAGTTAGCAACGAACAAAAAAAAGTTCGGAAGAACTTTGTTCGGCGAACATGTTCGGGCAGTGCGGATCCGGCTTTACTTTGCACCTGCCTATCAATATAACTAGTGATGTAAAATAGCCGGGTATTTAAAACTGAGAGTAAATAGGCTAAACAAAATTCATTAATACCCAGATATGTTTTGCATTTATGAAATCATGCAAGATAAATTATATAGGCTATACTAATAATTAGGTTATTATTTTCATTGGATATTATACAGGGTGTTATAAAAAAAAAAAAAAAAAAAAAAAAAAAAACATGGCTGGTTATGCATATTTCTATTCTTCACATCTAAATAAATCAAAAATATTCAGTAACATTTTTTAATTTCGGCTTCGTTTAGCCGCTATCCGCCATTTCGTTTTTTACACTAAATCATTTTAATTACCGTAGCGGATCATTGTATTAAGTTCACATTCGGCATTGGGCCTTAAAGTTTGTTTGAAGAAAATAGTTATTTTCATACAAAAGTATTTTTTTCCTATGTTAACTTTCAAAACGGCATCCATTTTAAATTTTAAGTTAATTTTACTTAAACTAATCTACCCTACCCTACCCTACTCTACCCAACCCAATCCAATCCAATCCAACCCAACCCATGAAGTCAAATTTCAAATCTACCCTACCCTACCCTACCCTACTCTACCCAACCCAACCCAACCCAACCAAATCCAATCCAATCCAAACCAACCCAACCCATGAAGTCAAATTTCTCAAAAAAAGGTAAACTTTATCAAGATGTACAAGAGACAAAAAAGTTGACTAATTAAATTATCTAAACAATAATACCAAGTTAATGACGCTGTCTTATGAATCCTTTCCTTTAAATGAGCAAAATCACGGAACGTCAGAGAGTATATGATGTTTTTCACACATCCCCACAGGAAAAACCCCTGAAGTAAATTACGCATCTTTTGTGCCACCCCGAATTGCCGTCTTTGTTTCATCTTTTTTTTTTTTTTTAGCTCATCAAAGACTACCAACACTTATACCCAAACCATGTGACGGGGCTAATTGAACAATTTCCCATAATCAAACCGGAAATATTTAAACTTGTCGAGAAGAAAGGAACATCAAGCAAGGACGTAAATGTGCATAATTTGCTGGAACTAAAGAATTGTAAGTATGTTTTTGTTAAATTTTAAAGGGTAGCCACATTTAACATGAGTCATAAGATTTGATATTTCATATTACAACATACTTAGGCAAAACTATATGTTACATGTAAAAATATTAAATTTTGTCTCTCAACAATTGTTCTAATGTGTATTTTATTCATTTTTTTCATCCCAGGTCTAAGCCTGGATTGGTTTAAGATAAAATCTAAGATAATTAGTAATACTTAAAATGTATGCACTGCTATAAAGAAAGTGCAAGACTACTCATTAAAAAAATCTCAGTTATTGAGAGTATTTATCTTGGCTTATGTAGTTAATACAAAAATAGATTGCTCCGTGTTATTCTTATGGGAAATAAAACAAATCCTGTATCTTGCCTATTTATTGACAAACCTTGAAAAAATTCATACGTACACCTGATAGATTTGGTATCGCCATCCCTTCAGAGATGTAAATCCATGCTAATGAGATTTTGGGAAGAGACTCGAGTCCTGCATTTTAAACCTATAACTTATATTTGCTTACAACACCCATATGGGTCCAACCCTACATACTCATTGTAATGGGGTTTATGGGGAAAATGAATATATAAGAGATTTTGATACAAATAAGATGTATCTGCAATAGGAACGGATTATCCTGTATTTGCTTACAACACCCCCATGGCAGCAAACATATATCCTAATTCTCATGGTGCATATTATTGGGAAAATAAAAAAAACCGAATTTTGTGGGAAATTCATTTAGTACACAGGTCTGCTGCTACTGGGCAGACGGGGGGTATTTACATATGTAATAAGTTCTTTTATTTTTCAGTGAACGAAGAGTCATCCAACCTTGCAGCCTTCCTCATGCTCCCCCAACTTATGAGTGTTGGAAACATCAAGGGACAGAAGAAGATCTGGAGACCATCAAAAGCTGAGGTTCGGGATGGCTTCATCTGCTATTGCACCAGTGACTCTGATCTGGTAAAGACTCTAAATGAAAGGAAGCAGAAAATCAGTGATTTCGGCTTAACATTGCAACCCTCTATTTTCATAGTAGGGCCCTCACTGAAAAGTATTGATTCCTATTTTGTTGTTGTAGACGTTAAGTATAGATTACCTGACATAATTTCAGCAGTTGACACATGTTTTAAAGTTACATGGGCATTGAATGCTATGTATCCATTTGAAGCGCACCATGTTTGGTATTTCTTACAACTGGCATGTTACAAGCTTAAGCACGAAAGTGACCAACCCTCAACAACAGTTAACTCGTTGTTACTCCAATTGCAGATCACATTATAAAAACTAATTTTGTAATCATATAACCTATCAAAACATCACCAACCCCCAAAATGGTTCTGTTTCATATGTAAAACTAATCTTCCAACCATGAAAGGCCTTAAATTACACATTGATATGTACCATAAAGATAGGATCACACACTATAAGTGTATAGAACAAGGATGTAATCGAACATTTCAGCTGTTTTTTTTTTCGTTTAACAGACATTATTCAAAAGAACATAAATCCAAAAATACTGTTAGTGAAGCAAATAGGTCTCAAAATAATTTAAACACAGTTCACTTTAATTCTCAAGACGAAACTGTTTCGCCGTACTCTGCCCCACTAACTAATTTGCCGTGTTCCTCTCAACAAAATTCTAAATGCCTTGAAAAGTCGTTATCAGAATTTATATCTTCTCTCTATGCAAACCCTGTTCTACCTCGAAATAGTGTAAATGTGGTGGTGTCTAGTGTTAAAAATTTTGTCGTAGATGCCATTGTTCCAGCTTTTCAAAATTGTGCCGAGGAGACAGTTTCAAGGAGTAGTTTACCGCAGTATACTTCAACAATTACACAAAGTTTTAATGACTTAATAACTTCTTCATTTAATAAGTTCAATACTGAAAGAAACAGGTTTAATTATTTTAAGGAAGTCGGAACTTTTATTGAACCCCAGAGTGTTGTGATAGACCAAAGATTTGACTGGAAAAAACAGAAGGTGTAAATAGAATGGAGTCAATATCATGTGAAGAACAATTTATTCCGTTACGCTATGTATTAAAACAATTTTTTTTATTAGATAATGTTCTTAATGATACACTGCAGTACATAGATAAGTTATCAGAACTATCGGAAACCGGTATTATTGATAATTTTATTCAAGGTTCATTTTGGAAAAGTAAAAAAGCCAATCATTGTGGTCGTAGAGTCTTGCCTCTTTTTATTTATTTTGATGATTATGAGACAGGAAATGTTCTTGGAAGCCATGCTGGCATACATAAACTTGGTGCTGTGTACGTAACCGTAGCATGCCTACCACCTCAAAGATTATCTGCATTGACTAGTGTATTTTTGGCTTTATTATTCCACACCACTGATAGAACTAATTTTGGATACAATGTCATTTTAAACCTTTGATAGATGAACTTAATTATCTAAGTGACGTTGGAATAGAAATAGATATACCGTCATTTAAAGGCACATTGTTCTTTGAAACTGGACTAATCCTGGGAGACAACCTAGGAATACATTCTATTACTGGATTTGTTGAGAGATTCTCAAGCAATTTCCCATGTCGTATATGCAAAGTTGAAAAAAGCGTCCTCTATAAACAGGTCTATGAAGATCAAAATTTACTAAGAAATTACCAAAACTATGAAGTTGATTTATCACTTAATAACCCCTCTTTAACAGGTGTAAAAGAAAGATGTGTTTGGCTTGACGTTAAAGGGTTCGATGTGTTTCAGCAAGTAGGAGTAGATATAATGCACGATGTTTTGGAAGGTGTAGCAAAGTATGTTTTAAGTTTTATTATTTTTAGCTGTGTCGAAAAGTTCAAATATTTTTCTCTGGATGTGCTTAATGATAGAATTGTTTGCTTTCCATATGGCCCAGACAAGAATAAACCTTGTACTTTAGAGTTGAACCACGGCTTTCAGCTTTACGGCTTTCAGCCTACGGCTTTCAGCTTCTGAAATGTTAACATTTTTACGATACTTTGGATTATTTGTAGGTGAGTTTGTTCCTATCAACGACCCTATATGGTCTATGTACATAACACTAAGAAAAATACTTGATATACTTCTTGCAAATTATTGCTCGGTTGGATCGGATGGGTACCT